>JBDJHY010290405.1:0-10077 GCA_039654485.1 Withania somnifera | reverse complement strand
GTGTGGCCAAATTTGGTTAGTCGTGCACCGTTCGGGATCACTTCTTTCCTTCAAGCTTGCTAATTAGTTTTATGTGGTTGTTTGGATTATCTTGCTTATGTTAGAGATGTGATCATTGATACTTCACCTCCTGATTCCTAATTCAATACCTGTGTTTAATGAGTTTGTCAATGTATTTACAACTGACCTCCCTAGCCTACTAATTGAGCGAGATATTGATTTTGGTATTGAGTTAGAGCTGGGTACCAAAGCCCATTTCTATTATTCCCTATCATATGGCACCTACAGAGTTGAGAAAGATTAAGACTCACTTCAAGATTTATTAGATAAGGGATTCATCCAGCCTAGTGTTTCACTGTGTAGGTGCTCTTGTACTTTTCGTTAAAGAAAGATGGGTCCATGAGTTTGTGTATTGACTATAGGCAGCTAAATTGGGTGATAGGGAATAATAAGTATCCCATGCCGAGGAATGTTGATTTTTTTTTACTAGCTTTAGGGTTTGTCTATTTTCTTTAAGACTTATTTGAGGTTCTGTTACCATTAATTAATTAAGGATTAGGGCAGAGGACATCCCTAAGACAGAACTTAGGATGTGTTATGGACATTATGAGTTCCTAGTGATGGTTTTTGGGTTGAACAATGCCCCAGAAACTTTCATGGATCTAATAAACCGAGTGTTTAATCCATATATAGACTTTTTCATGATTGTATTCATTGATGACATTTGGTCTATTCGCGGAGCAGAGAGGATTATGAGAGGAATTTTAGGATTGTACTTCAGAATTTGAGAGATCATCAGCTTTATGCCAAGTTCTTAAAGTGTGAGTTCTGGATGGAGTCTATTGCATTCCTTGGACACCACGTGTCCAAGGAGGGTATTATGGTAGATCCAATTAAGATTGCAGCTATTCATGATTGTCCCAGACCGAATACTCCTACTTAGGTCTGCAGTTTCATTAGTTAGCTAGGTATTATTATCGATTCATTGAGGGTTTATTCTCCATTACAGCATTGTTGACCATATTGATTGGGAAAGAGGTCCTTTCCAGTGGTAGCATGAGTTTGAGGCTTTTTTCATATAAGGTCATTTTGACATCTACTCCTATTTTAACATTTCTAGTAGAGGGTCAGAGTTTCTCGGTATATTTTGATGCTTTCGGTATTAGTTTGGTTGTGTATTGATGCAGCATATTCGAGTGATAGCTTATTCTTCGAGGTATCTGAATACTTACGAGCACAACTACCCCACCCATGACTTAGAGTTGGTGGCGGCAGTTTTGTGCTCAAGATTTAGAAACATTATTTATATGGAGTGCATTGTTAGATCTTCACAAATTAATGTAATTTTCAATACATAATAATCCATAGGGATGTTTACCAGAACAGATAGATTGAGTTTCTAAAGGACTATCACATTTCTATTTTGTATCATCTAGGTAAGGCAAACATGGTAGCGGATGCATTGAGTTGGAAGTCAGTGAGTATGGGTGGTTTGGCTGCATTATTAATTTCTAAGAGGTCGTTAGCTTTGGAAATTCATTATTTGACTAACTATTTGGTTACACTTAATCTATCAAATTTCGGTCATATTCTTGCTAGTGTTGAGGCCCATTCCACTTTGTTTGATCAGACTTAACAACACCAATTTGAGGATCCTGACTTATTTTTTATTCATGATTGATTTTTTAGGAGTGAGACTATAGATTTTCTTTATATTTTGAGGATATTTTGAGGTTCGAGGGTCATAGACTTGATTCAGTTGATCCTTTGTAAGGCCTATTTTTCTCGATATTGCATCCATCCAAGTGTATCGAAAATGTATAGATATTTGAGACAGCTACACTGGTGGAGTGGGATGAAGAGGGATATTACAAAGTTTGTATCTTGATGCCTGAACTATCAACAGGTAAAGTTTGAGTACTACATATCTGGTGGATGGATGTAGCGGCTTCCATTCCTAAGTAAGAGTGGAAATGATTACTATAGACTTCAACTCAGGGCTACCTCGTACCTTTCCTGATCATGATTTTGTTTGGATGATTGTTGATCGGATGACTAAGTCTGCACATTTTATTTTGATTCATACTTCTTATAGTGCAGAGAAGTTAGCTCACATTTATCTTGAGTAGGTGGTTTAGTTGCATGATATTTCGGTTTCTATTATTTCAGATCATGGAACTCAATTTACATATTAGTTTGGAGAGCTATATATTAGGTTATGTCTACCAATGTTCATCTCAGCATAACTTTTCACCCTCAATAGATGGCCAATTTGAGAGGACCAATCAGGTCCTGGAGGACATATTGCGAGCTTGCGTTCTTAATTTTTGTGGTTCATAGGATCAGCACTTAGCCTTGGTAGAGTTTTCTTATAAAAATATCTACCACTCTAGAATTCAGATGGCACCCTTCAAGGCTTTATATGTTAGACGGGGGTCGTTCTCTAATTGGCTGATTTGATGGGTTTGAGTATAGGCTTTAGAGTACGAATTTTCTTTAGGATGCTTTGGATAGAGTCCTCTTCATTTAGGATAGACTTCGGACAATCCTGAATAGATAGAAGAGCTATTCATACCGTCAGCATCGTGCTTTGGAGTTTAGTGTTGGTGATTTACAATTGTTGCCCATAAATGCCATGATGAGATTTAGGAAGAGTGGAAATCTTAGACCTAGGTATATTGGTCCTTTAAAATACTCGATTATATTAGTAGTGTTGTGTATCAGCTTTTCTTGCCTCCGATATTTCTATTATGCCTCCGATCTTTCATGTTTTTATATTGAGATAGTGCATTCCAGATTAGTCCAATCTAATTTTGTATTATTCATTTCAGGTAGATAAAGGTTTATCTATGGTTGAGGAGCCAGTGCTTATTTTATCTAGGAAGGTGAGAAAGTTAAGGTCTAGGAATATTTTGATAGTTAAGGTTCATTAGAGGGATCATCTTGTGGAGAAGGCTACCTGGGAGATCAAAAGTGAGTTGAGGACTCAGTATCCACAGTTGTTTATACCTTCAGGTACTCCTTTCACTTTTTCATTATTGCATTTTCTTGCATCTTAGAGCTTTCATGTAGCACCCCGAAGTCATTTATGACTTATCGCGACCAATGATTCGGTTCCTGGGTCATTTGTTTTGTTGTTATGTTTATTTTCTTGTTTTAGAGACTTGACTACTAAAATCATTAACTTCAGTCAAAATTCTATGAAAATAATCTCAAAGTTAAATTCTACAATTTTGTTGGCTCTGGAACATAGATTTGGTATAGACAGACTCTTGGTTCGTGTTCGGAGGCCTCGGTTGTGATTTTATTTGGTTTTTTATGTTTTAGGCTTGTTGGAATACAAAATTTTGACTTCTATTGACTTTTGACGAGTGGAGCCTCATATTAAAAATCTAACTGTGCCATCAACTCTGAAATTTTGAATTTGGGGTAAATGATTTATTATTTTGGGCTCTAGGCCTACCAGGCTTATTTTGAGTACTAGGTTGGAATCTTGGAAATTTAAGCCAAGGGTTGACTTTAGTCAATATTTCGTCGAAATGATCATAGATCAAAATTTCATCTGTGCCATTGTTTGAAATGTCATTTTCACATAGGTAGTTTTTCATTGCAAACTCATTACAAACCATCGTTTGAAACTTGAGAAATCGGCGGTTGATGTCATCTAGTGTGCCTAGGTGTACTCATTGCGATAGTGAAGCTATGGCCTCCTAAGCATCTCTATCGTGACGCAAAGTCACGCGATCGGTAGCTCAGTAAATTCCTTTTTGCGATCACGAAGGACGAAAATCTGGAGCCACGCGATCTCTTACAATAAGGCTTAGAAGGTATATATATACCTAGAAAACCAAATATTTCTTCCATTTTCATCACCCTTTCACCTCTAAACTCAAATTCCTTGGTTTTCAATCATTGGGCTTTTTCATATGGCCTTGGGTAACATTAGGAATGATATTTCTTCAACTTTTCTTTAATTATTGATAGGTTTCTTCTCTAATTTCATCAAATTTCATCTTAAAATTCTCAAATTTCACCAAGTTATTTTTTCACCTTAATTTATTAATTTTATCTCATTTCTTGCTCGTCTTATCCTCAAATTTATGGTATGAGCTTCTTACGATGTGAGAAGTATTTTGATACCTGTTATTTGGAGTTTTGAGTTTGTGGGATGATAGGCCCGTTTTAACTCGGATTTTAACCCCAACTATAATTATATATTAATGAGTATTGTTTGACTCCTATTAATACATAGATTAATATTTTACTAGTTTTGTGATTATATGAGCATTTTTGGAGCGGTTGGTGTTGTTTTACCTTGTATTTGTAGGCTTATCTTCAGACGCTAGGTAGGCTATGATTTATCGATCTGATATTGATTTTATATTTAAAATAAATATAGTATTTAGCTAACTTTCTGCTAGGTTTTTAGGTTTGGCACCCCATACCCTATCCACTTCTTTAGTTCACTTCTTGGCTTAAGCTTTTGTGTTGCATTGCGATTATAGTTACCCTTTGACACTGTATGATCTTTATTGACTCTAGAAGATAGATGGTGGGATTTTTGAGAAATTTTCGTGAGTCCTGGACATCGGCTAGTTGGTTTCTATATTGTTGTGAGTGACATTGAGCCTATGCTGGGACGATAGGACTTGCTGTATTTCTGTTTGATCATGACATCATCATGAAAACTAATTTTTATACATTGGTTTCTATTGTTTTATGGCCAAGATCCCAACATCATGAATTTTGAAACCTTGCATGGTTGTGTGGGATCATTTTCAGTATTATGAGATTAAAAGTAAGTATGAAATAATGATTTTACTAGTCTTCGGTAATAAAAGGCTAAATGAAAATATAACCACTGTTTTGAGGGACTACTAAACTCCGTGAAGGCTGAGCACTATACATTGAGATTTACACTTATTTTTAGACTTGGTGAAGGTTGAGCAATGATATTGAGTTATACTGATTTTGACTCGGTGAAAGATAGGCAATGATTCTAAGATTAATGTTTGAGATAGACCTTACGGGTCCAATTACATATATGAGATATTGAGATAGTATGCGGTGACGGCCTTCATATACCTTGCCAATCCGGGCTAGTATACGACCAAAGAAGGGGTATATGGGTGATGGCTTTCCATGTCATGCCTGTTAGACCTATGGGTACCGAAGTAGGAGCATATACATTTTACTAGCATTATATCATATTATTCTACATATTTTATCCTTTAGCATTTTTTTTGTTGGTTGTACTCTCCTATCGTATGGGAGGCCGGAGGATTTACGTTCACTTGTTTGTATCTCTCAGGTATATGGACGCTCGTTAGGATTTTTCTTTATTTATTATTGTACCAATTAATGTCAATTGTTGGTTATACTCTTCAGGATCCATCATGTGTTATTATATTTTAGTGTTTGGTTGTAGTTATCCCTTTTTTCCGATTTCCATTATTTTGAGGTTACTAATATACAACCACTTTCGTTATCCTTCCTTATCTCTTATTAGTTAAGCATGGATTCAGGTACATTCTCGCCTTAGTTTGCCTGAATCTTTGATTCAGGTAGCTAGCTTTCTAGGATAATTACTTGTCTATCCTGTTAGCTGGTTTTGTTGTACTTGTTTGACTTGGTTGACTTCTGTGACTTGACTTTCATTAGCTGTCTTTTTACTGCTTATATTTCTCATATGTGCCCAGTAGTCAATAAATGCCCACTAGGTACCCGATTGCTTTATCTATTGGGTACTCATACTATATTTCTGCATTATTCTGGTGTATACCTGAGTACGAGTGAGTGCTTTTGATTTCCAGGATCGTGCTATTGGTTCATATCAGAGGTAGAGGATGGATCCTAGCATTCGTAGTTTGTTTTATCTTTTTTATCTTTCTTTTTTTTCATTTGTATTAGAAACAGAGTTTGTACTTATATTTCATAGTTTATACTTGTATTTTAGAGGCTCTATGTATTGGATAATAGGTTTCGGGAATTTATTACTATATTTAGACTTCATATTTTTATTTGTATATAGTTATGTTTATCTTCTATTTTAGTTGTTATTCTTCCTTTTGTTGGGTAGTTTTCCTACAGTTTGTTGTAGGTTACCTCATGTCCTGAGAAATCTAATTGTAACTCTTTGTCTTTCCAAACTTCGGTAGGTAAGTTTTAGGCTTGAAAACTTCTTTGTTCTTAAGGGTATTCTTGGAAGGCTTTTTTTGACATGTAGGAAAGCAAAATTGTTTAACTGTACCTATATTTGTCTATCTGTCTCAATATCTTATCTTGATGACAGATTTTGAGGGCAACTTTCTGGATTAAAGTAGTAAGTTGTCCGAAATTGATTCGATCATTGGGAATAATTTAGCCAGTATATTGATTTGGCGTTCTTATTTGACTAAGTCTCTAAGATATTTAGGCAAGCCATCTAGAATCTTTTCTTTTCAATATGGTAGATTTCCATCATGTTTTTCATAAATTCTAGTTAAGAAGGAGTCCTTATACCACCTAAAGTTAGAAAGAATTTTGCACTTATGGTTGTTGAGCACTTTAGAGGATCTTTCTCTAAATGCTCGGACTACCTATAAAAGTTTTAATAATAGTGTATTTCGGTGTATTGGTTGAGTTGGGAATGGTCTCACCATATTTGAGTAAAGTTTCTTTGTCAGATCAACTCTAATAGCGTGAAATTGCTTTCTTATCTTCTTCACTCAGATGGGTATCCCACCACCCTTTGAGTTGGTCGATGAATCCTGCACTAAGCAATGGGTAGTAAGTTGGTTTGAACAATTATGGGAGGTTCTATAGGCAGTGGCCGCCATAGTTATTTTTTGTAATTTGGACATAATGTTATATTCTAAACAACCATATATGTTTCATTCATAAACATTGTTGGCATTGTAGTTATTTTGCATAACATTGGGTCTTTCTTCTAAGGCTACATTAGAATGAGTAAATCTAGAATAGTAGAGTTTATGTGGGTTATGCCATTTAGGAAATTATGTTCTAGTGGGGCAACATTTGAAGGGATTTCTTCTGAGTGATAGGTAGTTTCCCTATTAGAATCAACCTGGAGGACAGTAATAGAATCAGAGGCTTTAGAAGAAGATTCTGTAGCAGTTGGTGTATTTTGGATGATAAGAATTTCTTTAATATCACGAATCCTTTTTTGGAGGTCTGGGATCTGAGGAAAATCCTTTGATTGACCCAACTAGTGTTTCTTAGAAAACCTTTTAGGAATCTCATATGGTGTAAATAAGAGGATGGAAGAGGTGGAGACTTCCATAGATTTTGGAATAGGATATTGTGTTAGGGATGGTTTTGAAATCAAATATTCACCAAGTGCTTGTAAATATTTATTTCCATAATTACTTTGTTCAAAAAGGTTTTAAATGTCTTTACTATTAACGCCTTCATTGTCGGCTTTTTTTAGGTACTGCAACAATTGAACTATCGGCATAAGTTGTTGAAAATCCTTGTGAAGGAGGGAGTTCAAAAATAACTTCTTCTCCTGTACAAATTTTTTCATGTTTTAGAAATATCAATTGATTTAAAAAAAGAAAAATCTAGTTGATAGTAATTGGCATAGGTTTCAAACCAGTTAATGAAATAAATTCGTTTTCGGACATCATTTAAAAATTCATCATAAATTTCTTGAAGATTTTTTCGTTCATCATTTTGAAAGTTCTTTAAATTCAAGTTATTTTTAAAATATTTTTAGGAAAATTAAATTTTATCCTAAGTTTAACTTTATCAATTTAAAAGTCTTGATTCAAAACTCTTAACTTTATCCAACTAAAAGATGAGTAAATAGACGATTGAGGTTATTCAAAGTTGGATTCAGTTGGAGGAGGTGTTTCTACAATGCACCTTGCTTGTGTAATTCTAGACTCAAAGTTAATTGTTTCAACTCTAGAAGAAAATGAAGAAATAGAGTGTCTAGTAGTCTGTATTTTAAATTAGACGGAGGAGGAAGCAGAGTTACCCTTCATTAGAAGTCTTTTTAATAGATAAAATTATCTTTTTCTCATTTTTTACCTCTAATTATTATTTAATTATCTTTATAATAATTAAAATTAAGATGTCTCAAAATATATGATAAAAAATATTTATAAAATTGATAATTAAAATTAGTTAAATTTTTTCCTTTATAGATCTTTCCTTATTTAAGTATGTACATCCCTCTTTTAAATTGATTAAACAGCAGAATTACCTACTGCTAAGAATTCTTATTGCAATAGAATATAGAAGTCATATATGATACTAATTCTACAAGTATGCAACTTTTGATTAGTGTTTTTCAATCAAAGTATATATGCCACCCCAAGTGAACTAAAACTGATTTTCTTTTATTTTTTTAAAGTTTGCCTTTTTAATGTTTCTTTAGTTTACTTTTATGTCACTTAGTTGTGTAAGTGCTTCATTTTAATGGGATTTAGTGTGCCATTTTAGAAATTATCTTTGAATTTTGGACTACTCTAAATGTGGTGTTACACTTTCATTAGCATATTGCACTCACGAGTCAAAAAATCTTCCTCTTTTTGCCATTTGGACGATTAGTATGTATCACATATATGCAAATTATTAAATATATATAACCTGCAATTTTTATCTCCTTAAAAAAAAAAAATCTGTTTTCAAACTCAATCTTTTCTAAACTTATATAATTTGTTACTACAATTTACATATGTTAAGGTTATGCAAAAAATGATTTAATTATTTTTTAATTTTTCTCTAAATTTGTTGATTATATTCATAAAACGATTCAAGCCACAAATTTTATTAATTACTTCATTGTACAGAAGGCCAAAAAAAAAATTAGAAATTTTTTATTTTAATCGTTAGTATTCCATTAGTATACATTCATCTTTATTAGTGAAGTCGATTGTCAAAAGTAATTTTAAACTATTTGCTATGAATCATTAATTTCCTAGTAATTTAACATAAATCTATAAACAAAGCTAAAACTATCAAGGGTAATATTAATTGTTGTAGATTCTTAATAGTAAATATTAATTTTTCTTCATTTTTTTTCTCATACCACTGTAGATGTGCCAATAATTTTTCTTAAAGAAATTCGTATCGTATGTTTTATTATGAATCCAAGATATTAAATACTATATACTGACTTCTTTAAATAATATAAACTCCTGGAAGAACCATTTATTTCAATTATCATTTACGATCTATACTAAATCTGATCAACTGTCAATCCGTACCATTTTATAAAATTTCTTTATCCAAACTATTACAATATATTGACTTCTTTGTACAGTATAAATAAGAATTGAAAGAATTGTATTAACCTTTTAATCATATAGCACTTTTTCTTTCTTTCATTCAGTTGTATATTTTTGCGCACAATGTAACTTTTTAACTCATAAAATTTGGATTAAACACAAAAATATAGAGTTAGCAAGCTTTTCTTTGATCATGTTTAATATCTATAAATTTAAAAAAAAAAAAAATTAGTTACACCTTCTCACAGAGAAATGAAAAGGCTAAGCAAAAGTGTTTTTGATCATTGATTTGTTAGTAAGCAATTTATTAGCTACTGTCATATCATGTGAACTATTCCTAAAATTTGCATAATATGATTCAACCCTATTATTTTTAAAAATATAACGATATAAAGAAGGATAAATTAAACTTGTCCATGGATTGGGCCGGTTGGGTCCGATCCAAAAAAATTGGGCCTGGCCGGGTTCTGGTCCGGGTTGGCTCAATACTGGCCGGTCCCAAATGGGTAAGCCAATCTGGGTTGAAATGCTTTATTCGGGCCGGCCCGACCAACGTGAGTAGTGTCCAGTCCGATCTGTTATGAAGAGTGATTTCGTTTTAAAAAAAAACGTGTTTAATTAATACAAATACATATTTATATAGTTTAAAATTATTACGAGTATCCAACAGTTATGAATAATACTTACATATATACTAAATATACTAACGATATATACTAAATATACTAACAATATATACTATATATTAACGATATACACAAAATATACTGAAGGTAAAACTACATACTAAAGATATATATATATATACAAAATATACTACATATAAACACCATATACTAAA
>JBDJHY010290395.1:0-10077 GCA_039654485.1 Withania somnifera | reverse complement strand
CTCTGGGATACTCCTGAATCAAGAGAGACCCACGGAGGACTCGAATAATATACCATTACTCCCCCGTATACCCCTTTCCTGAGATGCGTGTCGTGCCCTATGAATAGCGACTCAGATCGGCAAGGTCCATAGAAGGACTCGAACACACATGCAAAACCTTGTAAAAAGTCAATTTGTGTCATAGTCATCAGGGCCCAAACTCGCGCTAAGCCTGTATATCATATATCAATAGAACTCAAGTCCAGCCATGTAGGCAAATATCCAAAACTCAATAAAACCCAAATACCGTCATGTAGGAAAATACCCAGAACTCAATAAAACCTAAATGCCTTCATGTAGGCAATATTCAGAAATCACAGTGATAGTGAAAAAATGTCTCAAATAGTGTGAGAAAATAACTCCAGACTGCTTCTGAGCATAATCGTGGAAGATATAAGTATATATATGAAAATCAATTTCTAGTTATTACTCTATAAAAATCGGGTTACTTTTTAAAATATTTAATGCATGCTCGTTTCTTTGCCGGTGCTGACTTGGATCTCGGGTGATGGAATAAGGCGGCTAGAAGACTGACTTGAAAAGACGCTTTACTTGAAAGGCAATGGCTTTGAGGGTACTAACTGATGCTTAGCGATTGCAGTGAAAGATAGTCACTTGCATTTATACTCACACCTGCGTTCAAGAATAGTCTCTAGATGATTAACCACCACCATCATTACTATTAAAACACAAAAGAATAGACATAGTAGGATTCTACTACCTTCCATTGATGAACCATGAATTTTAACTTGTTGACAATATCAGAGCAAAACCTATATCAAAATCTGTTACATGAGGCTTATGTCTTAGTACACAAAAAAAATCAACATTGATAATATATTTACTGAAAATTGCATAAGTGAGTTTGAAGTTTGATCTATATGTATGTGAATGGTTAGTAAAAGATGATCAGACATATGTATAGGTTGCTTGAGATGATAGATACTCCAACTTTTACTGAATGTGAATCTGAAAAAGTAAAACAAAATAAGAAATAGTAAAACTTCATGATGGATATAAACTCACCCAAAATTCATCCGCAACCTTCACACTTCAATTTGGATCCATCCAGCAAACAACCCATTCTTGTTCAAAAAATGATCCAAGTAAGCTCTGCCAAAAAATGAGATCAAGTCAATCTTATAATACTAAAAAATATCATTGGTAGAAAATAAAGTAAGTGCATACATTGCCATATGTATATCCCTTTTTAAGGAAAAAAGAAGTTTTACTGAATTTGTTGCATTCTAATAAGATTGAAACTACTAATCTGGAAAACAAAAAAAACAACAGTTAAAATTACTTAGCAATTATTGTTTTTATCGTAAAATGTTGTTATGTGTAGTGATTAACCAGTAATTAGAAAGCTTGACTGACTTTTTATTGTAACCACAACTAAGTCTTTCAAAATAAATTGACAGTTATTCTACCCAAATGATAGAAAATGAAAAGCTTAAAACTGACTTTTCTATTGAGTTTACTGGAGAAACATGTAGAAAACTAATTTGACAGAAAAATGGGAAGGTGGTCACTTATGTGCGAGCAAACAAAAGGGAATGGAAGGATGACAAATTTACGCCGTATGAACATGTGTATAAGAGGAGTTAATTGAGGCAGATTGAAAAGGTTAGCCGCCATATCAATATAATAAACACTCTTACTACAAAAAAATAATGTATGATTAATTTATAAATTAAGTTTGGTGTACCTGTAATGTAACTACATAGTAATTTCTCCATAAAGATGGGTGTAATTTTTTGAATATAAAGCTTCCTAGGCCCCATCCCTACATTTCATCTTTGCAATTGCTTTCCTTCTCCAAGTAAATGCAAACACCTACTGAGAAACTAACAAATTGAAAAACAAAGATGAGAGTTCATTTCTCCTATTGATAACAGGGTATTTATGTTTTTTTATGTACATATAAAGATTCAGGGTTTTCTTTAAAAATTAAAATTTTAATTTTGGAAAAAAAAGGAGATAAATATTAAGCAACTATTTTTAAAAGAAAAGGTTAAAATTATGTTTTGGTTGGTTTATTTTTGGAGATGAAAAACCGTAAACAACACTTTTAAAGGATTTAGTACCCAAAACGTAGTTTGTTTTGAAGTCCCATATCTAATAAAATAATTAATTATACACCTCTTTCCATATAATTTTAGGATTCCTTAAAATATATTAAAAAATAATTAAATAATAATTCAAAGAAATTACTAAATGACACTTTTGTCTATTGTGAACTTTTTTAATGAAGGGAAACATATTCAAATAACTTTTATAAGGATTTTTACATTTTTAATATAATATGAATAGCTTAATAAAAAGGAAGAGAATTGGTTAGGGTCAGCTGCTTGGCCTAAATGACCCTTTCGCCTTTCTACTTCTCTAAAATTATAAATATTTATTTTAAAATTATGAAAATATATTATAAATCATAATAAATTTTTAATAAAAAAATTATCAATCAAAACAATTGACAACTTAGTTAAAACACATATAAGAATTTGAGTTTGTGGTCAAGTTTTGATAGTTAATAAACTTCTCAAATTTAAGTGTGAATTTAAGGACCTTAGAGTCATCTTTTAAAATTTACAAATAAGCTCTTCAAACTTCCAAATAGAGAAAGTATCATATACAATTAAAAAACGATATAATAATTACTATAAATAACAATAATTAGAAACTTAAAGTATTTAAAACACACAAAAAATTTAATTTAATCTCGAAATTGAAATGATTTTGGGTAGAAAAAGTGACATATATAATTTAAAATAACGTAAAATATATTATAAATTATAGTAATTAATAACTTAAATATTTAAAAGACATAAAAAATTCGATTGAGCCTCAAAATTGGGACCGATGAAGTATCCTAAGTTTTAGTAAGTACAGATAAGTTACTCAAACTAAGTGAAAGTTTGAGGAGCTTAGGGTCAAGTTTGAAAAATTACAAATAAGCTTCTTAAACTTTCGGATCGAGGAAGTAACATATATAATTTAAAAATAACATAAAAGGTACTATAGATCACAAAATTATTAATAATTCAAAGTATTTAAAAGACATATAAATAATTCAGTTAACTCTCGAAATTGAGACGGTTTCAGATAGAGAAATTGACTTATATAATTCAAATGATGTAAAAAGTACTATAAATTACAATAATTAAAAATTTTAAAATATTTAAAAGACATACAAAATTCGATTGACTCTCGAAATTGAGAGAGATGAAGTACCTCAAGTTTTAGTAATTGCAAATAAGATGCTCAAACTTAAATAGGAGTTTGAAGAGCTTAGGTTCAAGTTTGAAAAATTACAAATAAGCTTCTCAAACTTTCGGAAAGAGGAAGTAACTTATATGATTTAGAAATGACATAAAAAATACTATAGATTATAATAATTTACAATTTAAAACATTTTAAAAGATACATAAAAAAATTGATTGACTCTCGAAATTGAGACGAAGGTGAATTATTAAATTTATTTTTGAGGTTTAATATTTTACGTAATTCGAGATATTCAAAATCAAAATTTGGAAGAATAAATAGGAAACATATTCATTAAAACTGGAACCTTTCTACAACCTGCCTTCCAACAATATTTAAATTGTTATAGGAAAAGTCAAAATAAGTGCAAATAATTTAATTATTATAACAGAAATTTGGTTGGTTATTCAAAGTTTATCTCTGTCATATAAATTAAGACAAGGAAACAATATATATTATTTGAAAATAACGTGA
Organism: Withania somnifera; assembly: GCA_039654485.1. NCBI lineage: Eukaryota > Viridiplantae > Streptophyta > Magnoliopsida > Solanales > Solanaceae > Withania > Withania somnifera. The sequence continues at coordinate 6,300 of JBDJHY010290395.1, read as the reverse complement.
AAAAATTTATAAATTACAACTATTAACAACTTCAAATATTTATAAAACATATAAAAATTTGGTTCCCTTTCAAAATTCAATCATTATCAAAAAATTAAAACACGTGAAATAGCATATAAAAAAATTTCATTATATCTTAAATTTATTTTTAATCAAAATAATACACTTAAATTAGGATAAAAGGAATACATATTATTGCAAAGTAATTAATCAATGCGGTTATACTAATACAACATTGGGTCCATGCATAGCACGATAATTAGCCAGTAGTATACTTATATAAGTTTATAAAAAATATATGATTCTTATTTTTTTTTATAAATGTCAATTTGTTGTTATTTTAAAAATTTTAATCATATAAAAATAATATAATAAAATGACTGAACAATAAGTATAACCAATCCTTAGGCTCCAAATGCATGGAATCAGTATGGATCTTCTCCAACTTTTGCTTATATTTTTCATTGTGTTCTTTTCCTTTCCTTTTTTATCATAATCAAATGTCACATACATCTCTCCTTTTCGCTTCTCTAAAATACCAATGGCAATAGACAATTTATACATAGTACAAATCAGGGATCAAATATTTCATCAATAATAAGTCATATGTCAAGTTTAATTTAGCTGATTTACCTAATTTGAGATTAAAATTTCGTTGTTTATTGTAATAACTCATATTTGTTCAAGATGAGAGAGAAATTCTAATTAGGACATATAATACAAGTAAAAAAAATTATTTTTTCAAGATATGTTGAGTGAACAAAATGAAATGCTAGAGCCTTTGGTTGATGGATATGAATTCGTGCTTCCCTAAGAAGCAGGATCACTTGGTTATATTCCGTAGTTCTGTGGCTAAGACTTAAATAGAGTTCTTCCTTTTTTAGGAAGGGGGATAAAGGGTTTTGTAGAAATTGTAAGGTAATCCCGAGTGAGAATCTGTCAACTTAACATAAGCTTTTGGTGATGGATTTGGAGATCAAGGAGAAGAGGATAATTAATAATCAACCTAGGATTAAATGGGGTAGCATGACAATAGGCAATGCCTTAGAGATAAGGTAAGTTGGTGGATATAGGGGCTTAGGGGAGTAATGGAGATGCAAACATGTCACAGCCTGATTTCTCTGGTCATGATGACACCTACCATCTTACCTATTGCAGAACCAGCCCTGTAGCCTAGAGCCTTAAGTATGGGCTACTAAAGCAAGTACAACTACATATAATGATAATGAGCAAAAGTAAAAAGGAAAGATGTGAGATAAAAAACCAGAATAACCATAAATATGATCAACAAATCTCCCAAGACCCGGTACCAGTATATACAGAGCCATTACAAGGTACAGAGTATAAGATAAGCATAAATACAATGCAAGATCCATCTCCGAAATACAAAAAAGACAAAATGAAGGCTGATGAGATGAAGGCTATGCTGGACGTCCGAAGATTACCCTGTATCTCCAAAATTCATTAGCAATAAGGCATGAACAATGATAATCAACGGCCGGTGCTCGTACTCGTATCTGCACCAGAAAAATACAAAGTGTAGTATGAGTAGAAGTCACTAAAGTAACAAGTTTAGCGAAGTTGGGCCTTGTAATGAAGGAAGAATTGGATGTGGAAGGTAGAATTGAGCCAATGAGATTCCCCGTATTGAATGAAGATGAAGAGCTAGATTCTAATACTAAAAAGGGTTAGAGAGTTTGGCGAACTACTACGATCTATAGATTTCCCATCTATATCCAATCCCAACGAGAATAGAAGTGATTGCTATTAGGCTTAGAGGGTACATCGAGACATAACAAGTAAACCATAGTAAATAACAGAAAGGTAAAGAAAAGAAGTCGTAGGAATAGATAAGACAACACAGGAAACTAGCTACACAGAAAGAAGAAAAAAAATAGTTTACGAGTATCGCTAGCTAATCACAGAAAAGGAACCCAGGTAGGAAGAGAAGGACATATCTCGGTTCCTTACATCAGTATAATGATAATAAAAGAAGAGTAAGATAAGATAGAAAGCAAATAAGACTATGGGAAATGGAAGGTGTACCAGTAACCTCAAGACATAGAAGGGGAATACAACAAGTAATAATCTGCACCAATAATCCCACAAGGTAAAGATGATCAAAAAGTAAAACTACAACTAACACTAGAAATATATAAAGCATAAAGTGGGCAAAACCCTTCCAATGCCCCATAAGAATGGAAGAGTACAAATAAGTCACCCTCACCCATTTGGCATCCTATACTACTAGATAGTTCAAATAGAAAACAAGTGTGGTAAAGTAAACACAAACATAATTAAAATAGTTCTTGTATACTTTCCTCCTACGGTACTCGTAGGCCTAGCAGGTAGGACCCATAGAAGGGCATAACCCCGTACATTCTTACTCCAACTTATACCCATCCTCTAGTCGCATGCATCCCAAAGACATGGTCCATGGAGGTGTGTCAACCACGTACTAGCGCATATAGTCTCAGTATATCTGATGTCTTAATATCACAGCACCTCAGTATATCAGTATCACCATATCATGGTACCTCTGCAACTCACTTCCATAATGTCACAAGGTCTCAGTAGTCAGTGCCTTAGCTCAATATACATGATAAAGTATAAAAAGGTTGTATCACTTTGAAGCTAAGTTAGACTCAAGCAACAATATTAAGTGATAGTACCCGGTGCCAGGATATGAAACTTGGTTTAAAACAAGTAAATAAAGGAAGTAACGAGTGGCCGATGCTTGAACAGATCTAAACCAAGTAGAAATCCACTTATGTTATTATTAATTACCAGAAAATCTCATTTATACAAGTTTTAGTCCATTTTCCATTAAGGTATGAAAAATGTCCTGCAATGCCACACAGTCTCAGAAAATAGTGATAATAGGTCCCCGACCTCAGTATATAACTCTCAGTAATCTATACCTCTCTGCGCTCGTCCTACATGAATACACAATAACAAGCAATTAGTACAACTATCTTACCGCTCTGCATAGGCTTACTCTTCTATCCGCTAGCAACACATAAAAATCATCCCAAACCTGAGTGAAAAACCCAAAATCCAACCTAACATCCTATGCTTTTAGAGTTACCTTACGGCCATTACAAGGCCTATACTAGGTCAAAGGCATCATTTTACACCGAGGGTCGCTAGAAAGAAAGGGAAAGAGAAGAAGAGAATTAGCGAACAAGGGTCATGGTATTAACCTAATATTTCCATCCCAATGATGCTATTTAGCACAATACATAAGTTATGCTCCAAGTGTAATCCCAAAGAAGCCGACCTATAGTACTGTAGCGCACGAGAATCAACTTGTCTAACATCAAACAATTCTAAATGGACTCAAAACTAGCAGAATAAGAATCTAGATATCAAGACGAAGCTAACAGTATAAATTATATAATTCAAGATTAGGCAAAAAATGAGCCTAAAATGGGTCTGCTGGACCCGCTAACCAAAACAAAAAACAAACCTCAGAATGGGGTTTCTAGAAATACCAAGAACTCATGCTAAAATGATGTGCATAATTCGAGTAAGAATTGAGCTAAAAATGCCCTGAGAAAATGAGAAAAAATTGCAGAACTTTACAACATTTGCAATAATAATTGGAGGATTATATGAAGAATTACGTATCATGAATGAAAGAAGAAGGATAACAAAGGTATGATACGCCACACAAAGCAGTAACCAACGCTAATTATCCACTAGAATTTAAGAATTAACAAGAATTACCAAGAATCACAAAGGCCATCAATGGTGAAAATTACATCGAAGAAGAGAAGTACATGGTGAAAATACATACCACGAACAAGGAGAGAACCAAGAAAAATTAACCCACAATCTAACTATGATTTCCTGGAAGAGTTTAAGCATAGAGGGAGGATTAGAGTGAGAAATTTATGTGGAAAATGTCTGAATTTTTGAGGAACCAAACATATATACTGCCAGGTCAATGCCTTTGCGATCGCGATGGTCAAGCTTACGATCGTGTAGGATAATGGAGCAGAGGGTCACAATTATGGCACCTAGCACCGAGATTGAGATGAAGGAAATCACATCCCTTTGCACTCGCAAAGAAGGAAATGGGAATGCATCAGAAACTATCATACCGACAATAGAAATTTTCTCCGAACACTACTCGAAACTGGTTTAGAGTTTAATAATGCAAAAATATAGTGCATAATCACCCAAAATAATATTCTGGATGCAACGATACAGCTGAAATCCATATATGAGGTTGTTTATGGGAAATGTTAACCAAGTCAACACTTAACTTCCAAAATTTCCTAAAATCCACCAAACACCTCAAAATTAGCTCGGACACCTCAAAAAGTGAACCAACATTCTTTCTAATATAAACTTGAAATTCTAGAGCTGATGGAGTAGTCAGATTTTTTATTCGTTTCTCTGATAATCGAATATTGATCTAAGTTAAAGATTAACTCGTTGATCAACTAGTATCTCATCAAAAAAGATAAACTCTTATCGAAAGCTCCTAGACCCAAACCAATGGTCTATCTTGAAAAAAATCCATGTTTTGGAGCTGACAAAACTATCAAAATTCAATTTCAAGATCGTCTTGAAAAATGTTAACTAAAGTCAATGATTACCTACGTTCAGACTCTACAATAGGGGGAATGAGATAAATCTCGACTGAACTTCTAGGAAGCCAAACTACCGTCCTCAATAGGTTATAAATGACTTACAATAGCTACCATAATGCTCTAGAATACAAGAAAACACATAAAACACGAAAATGACTGTAAGGGTCATTATAAAACAGTATTTGGGATAACACTACCAATTGCATTCGGGAAACGGCTAAAGAGGTGTTGGGTGTTTTGAGAGGTCAATATAGTAGGTGCCGAGGTGACTGTGGTGTAATGAAGAAGTGCAAACAAAGGTAGAGGTGAAGAAGAAGACTTACATAAAGTTGGTGGAGAGTATAACCAATGAGGAAAACGGATGAATAGGGAAGAGTATAACATGGTAAGGAAGGAGGCAAAGTTAGTAGTTACGATGGCTAAAATTGAAGAATTTATGAGACTATATGCAGAATTAGAGGGTAAATGTTTGTATAAGAAATTATACAGGCTTTCCAAGGTGTGGGAACGGAGGGCTTACGACCATAACCAAGTAAAATTCATTAAGGGTAAGGAAAAAAGAGTATTGGTAGAGGACAATCTCATTAAGAGGAGAGCCCATTCAGGGCAGTCTTACTTTTATAAACTCTTAAACAAAGCAGGGTAAAGGTTTGGTGCTAGATAACTTGGAGCACTCTGAGAGCTGTCGTGAATATGGATATTGTAGGCATATAAAGGTTGAGGAGGTTAAAAGTTCTATTTGTAGAATGTGTAGGGGTAGAATGACTAGGATAGATGAGATTTCGGTGAATTTTTGGAACAGTTTTGGCTTAAAAAGTATGGATTGGTTGACCAAGTTGTTGAATGTCATCTTCAGTACGTTAAAGATGCATGAAGCTTGAAGATGGTGTACGGTGATTCTCTTGTACAAGAATAAGGGTGGAATTTAAATGGCAATGACACAGGGGGTTTCAAGTTGGTAAGTCAGGCGTTGAGGAAGATCCTTATTATTTTTTAAAATTAGTTCGATTTCATGCCAGGGCACTCGAGCACCAAGCTATTTATCTTGTGGATACTGACAAAGAAATATCGGGAAAAGAAGAGGGATTTACACATGATTTATATAGATCTAGAAAAGGCTTATGGAGATGTTCTAGGGAGGTTCGTTAGAGATGCTTAAAGGCTATAGGTGTTCATTTGGCGTACACTAGATCGTTTAAAGACATGTTTGAGAAGGAAATATTTGTGTAAAACTGTTAGAGGAAATTTAGAGCAATTTTTCGTGTTGATAGGCTTGCATCAAGGATCGACCTTTAGCCCATTTTTTAGTTTCCTTGGTGATGGATAGTTTTATGCAAGGTATTCAGACGAAGTTCAATGGTGTATGTTATTTGTAGATGGATTTGGTTGATGATACTAGAGGAGGGATTAATGCAACAATAGAGGTTTGGACACAAACCCTTGAGTCTAAAGGGTTTAGGTTGAGTAGGACCAAGACGGAATATTTGGAGTGCAAGTGACGCGACCCAATTTATGGGATCATAATGGCACCTATAATACAATCAATAGGAGAACCAACCCTGTAGTCCGAAGTCGGAGCGGAGGACTACTATATCAAAAGCGAAAAACACAAGTATAATAACAACATATGAATAAAAGCAGCAATATAAAGAATAAAAAATTCTCAAAATCTGATATCAGTGTAATAATAAACCTATAA
>JBDJHY010290384.1:0-10077 GCA_039654485.1 Withania somnifera | reverse complement strand
TGCAACTATTTAGGTACATGCATGTTACATATATATATGTGTGTGTGTGTGTATATATGTATGTATGTATGTATGTTGTATATATATATATATATATATATATATATATATATATATATGAATAAATTACTTTAAATACCCTTTAGTATAATAAGATATCTACTAAAATTAAACATCTATATATATATATTTCTTTTTGTGTGCGTGTTTTTATGTGTGTGTAAATATATGAATAAATTACTTTAAACACCCTTGATCATAATGCGATATCTACTAAAATTAACATTTATTTATTGTAAATCTTACAGCAACTTTAATTAAGATTACCTTCTTTATATAGCCAATGGAATTTCTTCACTATAAAAAATATTGGGATGCACAAATTGGATTCCATACATGGTAAGCATAATAAAATTTATCAATGATGTGAAGGAGGAATCATCAACAATGATGAGGTAGAGCATAAGACCAAACAAACTCAAAGGTGGTTCCACCCACATAGACTTGTCTTCATGCTTCCAAGGAATACTTAGAGTCACCCTTTCCACTCAGATGCTTTTAACCCATGGAAGTTTGTTGTCAAAAAGCCCTTAATTAGAATAGTCATCATTTTCTTTAAGTTGCACTCCTCAGAAAAAAGCCTCATTTGAATTTTAAAACCATGTTTGGGAGGATTAATCTTGTGATGTATCCTCGAGACTTGAATCCTTAAAATCCTAAAAAACAGAAAAATGTGAACTAGGAAAAACGATAGTTCATGAATAGTATGGTTCAAGGGGTTAGTATTGACAAGTGTCACATTTAAGTGTTACTTTCCCAAACTTGGTGAGCCACTCATTGGCTCATCAATTACACACAACTCCCCTTCTTGAGCCAATCCCATTTCCTCAACTCCTCCTCTATTGAACTCTTCAAATCTTCTTGAGGCCTCCCAAAGTTCCTTATAAAACTCGTTGTCCTCACTCATTTTGGAGGGTTATAAGAGTGAATGATTATACTTTTTTTCCTTTGAATATAGAAGATCACTCACTATACCTCTCATTAATTATCCATGGTTCACCATGAAATAGATGACAAATTGCATTGGTATCACATCAAACAACATTTCATCTTGATACTTACCAATATAAGAGTTCACAAACACTTGCTTGGTTATCTCTATCTCATAATCTGCATTATAACCATTTGAGTTTATAGGTATTGGGGCAATTTTTTGTCGTGAGTTCAACCCTTCCACCATATGGAAACTGGAAACACTCACACTACTTCTCCTATCAATGACCAAGGAATATACCTAATTCATTACTTCGGACCTTGTATGAAATAAGTCCATGCTTAGGTCAAGTTACTCTTAAGATAGGTCTTCCATGATTGTCCCCAATGCACAAGAAGTGTTTATGTCAACCTACAATTTCTCATCAACCCCTTTGGGAGCCTCTTCTTCTTCTTACCTACCCTTAGGCTCACTCTTGTCATTTTTATTACCTTTATCCCATACTTTATGCTTTTATCAATAAGCCTATCTGCAATATCCTTTGTCATTTGACACCCTATGATTTGATACAATCCACAATCGTCAAATGCTATCCTACCACTAGGTGCTACATTCTCATCTCATTTCTAGTGTTGGGAACCATCCCACCATTCATGCATAGTAACGTCATCACCTATGTCCTCATAGATAGAATTTTGTAGTAGCTTTCTTGAAAAGTTGATAATGTTCAAGTGTACTTATAAAAAGTACATGTGGTCATTGTTAATATATTTACCCAACTAAGAGTTGAGGTCAATTTGACAATGAACAAATATGAGGCAATCGAGTAAGAAAGAAAACTAAAACGTAGTTACTCTGACTAGAATAAGTTTTACAAGGTCTAGGGGGACAAAAAGTAATAAAAGTGTTAAAGTAAAACAATATAAAATAGTATCCCAATTTGATCAATGGTTTCCTAACTCAAAGATAACACGAAACCAAATTAGAGAATCTAATCATCAAAGATCCATGGTATTAAATCAAATACTTACAAATCAAGCATGAGTTAAGAGATTTATCCTTGGATTCTAAACATCTACTAGTTTCTTCATAATGATGAATGTTTCTTAACAACCTTCTCTCAAATGTAGCTAATAAGCATGAAATGCAAACCAATTTTAAGATATTTTACAATTTTGTTATCTCTAGTCAAAACCCTAAGATAGGGTGTAAAGCCTAAACAATGCTAAATTAATTTTTCTAACTCTACTTGACTCGTAAAAGCTCAGATAAAGTAAATCGATGATTATAAAGGTTATATAGTCCTTTTAGAAATTAATTGAAGGACAAGATTAATTTATATCTAAAAAACTCAATTAATAATCAAAAAGTTCTTAAGTAATACAAAAGAATATGATAAAATTTAAATCAAATGTTGTATCAATTATGACTACAAGATTCAAATAAGAATTAAATAACTACACACTAAATTTACTAGAAGTTACGAAAGAAAAAATGGGTAAGGGATTTTACAATACAAAAGTCCCAAATCTTTAACCCAAGGTGTAGATGAACGGTTGCAAGCTCTCTTTTTTATTGTGATTTTAGCTAAAGATTGATCTAGGATTCCAAAGATACTTTACCAAATGATCTTTGTAGGTTTTTTGTAGAATTAGAATCGAAATATGAATTTCCAAATTAGCCCAGGCGTCAGGAAAAAATGACCTTCATGATCGTTTCACTATTCATTGAGAACGCAAGGTACTGACGTTTGATTTATCATGATTGTACCAATTACTATCGTGATCACATAACTTATATCACTAAACCACCATAATCAGGTGACTAGAAGTTGTGATCACGAAAAAAGAGTTGACTCCTAGATTAGGCTACTCTACGCAATAGCATGGAATTATTCTGTGATCATGAAGAGTAATTATGCTGCCAGTTGTTGCTCCCTTTTTCCAGTTTTTCATCATTTTACCCTTCTTTTGGTCTTTTGGCAGTTGTTCTGCATTGTCATCATACTGCACTTAAGAAAAAGAAATTCAATCCATAAATGGCACATTTTTTATGGTAAAAGACATCAAATTAATAGTAAAATAGATGTAAATAAGTGGAAAATTTGCCATTTATAAACACCCCCAACTTAGCACTCTGCTTGTCCTTAAGCAATAAAAACCAATTGCACCAAGAGAAATTTCAAAAATTAAGCCCAACAAGCAACTCATTTATTTCCAATCCATATTTTTTAATTCAAAAACAAAAACCATGGCTTCAATTGTACTAATAATTTGTAAGCAATATGCAGGATTCTATAAACAACTCCTTCTATTTAAAATTGATTTTCAAGCATACAATGAAATAATCAAAATCATCAAGTGACAATAACGAATTCTCAAGATATGACTCAAAGCTACTAGTACTCAAAATATGCTCTTTTGCCCTATTTTTGAAATTTATCAACATCAGCAGTCTATCACAACTCACATGTCCTCATAATAAATAAAGTCCTCAAAATACTCAACATATATACAAGAATACAAAGGACAAATACACAAACAGTCACACTTAACAAAGAAAGTCAAATTCCAATAAGTGTCATGTCACAGGCTAGCCCTTATTTTCAGTTGTCACCAATCAAAAAGCACTTAGTTGAGAATCCAAAGGCCTTTATCAAGCTTGTAATTTAAGGAAATTGTATAGGTAGGTAATTGACTTTGGGTCAAGTGACTATACCTTTCCAAAGTGCATTTTTAGTTCAAAACATTCCTCCTTTCTTTTATCACCATACCTAGCCCAATTCATTCATGCACAAGTCTCAATCTAATTACTTCTACCTTCCTTTTTATTTCACTACATAACAAAACAAATGAACAAAAATAATTTTTTCTTGTATATTTATTTTTTATCTTACACAAAAGGTATAAGAAAAACTATAAAACTTATCAACTAAGGAAGGAATTTTTCACAATATTATTTTTTTCTTCCATATTGAGAAAATTTTATTTATACAAATAACAACACCTCCTCCAACTTAGGCTTTTGCCCTGAGTTGTGGACTAGCTAAGTATTCTTTATTCGTCCAATTTCACACCCCTAACTTAGGCTTTTAACCTAATTTGTATGCATCTTCAGAGAAGTAGGTTCAAAAGAAGGAGAGATGTACAAAAGAGTTTTTACTTGTAATATGGTTGATCAAAAAAAAAGAGTCAAAAAGGCTCAATCGAGTTTAACTAAGTCACTGAATCCTCGGCAAATGGGATAAGGCTTTTAATGGAGGTTTTAACTCAATTCATGGCCTAAGGTCATTTTTTCAACTTCACACTTTCCAAAACGCAATAAAAAACCAATAAGACAAGTTCTTGATAACACAAGTAACAAATGAATTATGCAACAAAAAGTCACTACACATTGCATGCAAATTATTCAAGATGGCTCAATTTCTCTTTCTAACTGAGAAAAAATAGAGACAAAACCAAAATATCACCAACTATTGAATTGAGAGGCGTAAAAAGAGTCAAAGTATTGTCTCAAAATCATTTTTTTTCATACAACTTTATTTTTTTAAATTGATAAAATTTTAAAGGGGTATATTCATTATGCCAACTAATTTTACTTGCACCAACTACCAATTACTTTGACACATTTATGCAAAAAACTTATCTATAAAAATAAAAGAAAAAATATTTTTTCCTGAAGAACATCGTCTCACACTTCAACATTGGAAAAAGTCACCTAAAAACTATTACCAAAGAAAATAAGCAACTATAAAAACAATACAAATAAAAAATAAAATTGATCCGACGGAGTATCCATTTAAGCACCAATACAATATCAAAAATAAAAATCAAGCCCGATAAGGGCGAAAAATCCACATATTGTCATCAAAAGTAACAATCAGGCCCGACAACAGCAACCAACATAATATAATAAAAAAATAAAACAATAATTATGGACTACCCCCACCCCAACAAAAATATGGAAAGGCCCTCACTGCCTAAGATCAAAACAAAATATGAAAAAGTAAAGGGGTAAGGGCTACTTATAACAAAATAAGTCCAAAGTAAAGCTACTGGGTCCCTCAAAGACCATGTCACCATCAGTCTCCTCCTCAGCATCATTCTTAATCCTAGAGTCATGGAGCTTCAAAGTGTGCTCATCTTTATTATCAGTAATTTGCTCTTCTTCCTCTCATGTTCTCTCAACCTCTTTTTTCCTTGCTCACCCTTAGCTAACCTCATATTGATATTCTCTTACTCCCATGATAAGGTAGCTAAGTTGGGCCCACTAGTAATAGTTGATAGCTGATAGCTGAGTGGAGGAACTCTATCCAAGAACTGTGGGCAAACCATCGACAAGCTGGTGTATCTATGTACCCATGCCATATACTTGGGTGGAGATCTAATCAATATTCAGAGTTTCTACTGAGAGTGGTACCATAGATAGTGAATTTGTTCAAGATGACTCACCCTCGGTGAATTGGCCAAAAGATTCAACTGCAACATTGATCTTTCTTTTCTTGAACATATTTCCCACCCCTATTTTCTTCAAAGGGTAAATTAATTTCTAGGGGCCTCGCTCCCGGTCACCCTCTTATTTCTCAACCCCGTCTTGATAGAGCACGTGTGTGATTATGGATGGGAAAAATAGAATCTTGGTGACCCCGATCACTACCTTCTAAATCTGCTCCGCAATCAACTTCCTAACATCATCATAAAGCCCTTCCATAAGAGCAAAAATTATCTATCCCCTCTCAATAGTAATATCGGACACATTTATTAATGACACCACTTGAAAGAAAATAATAATGATTATTGTCCTCACCTCTGTTGTGAATAGGAAGGGCTCTATCTTAGTTTTCTAACTCAATCTACTTCAAAACAACCCCATCATGCAAGTGTCATACAATCAACCCTTCACCCTCATTTTTGATTGCTGCTTTGTACACTTTGTTGTCACAAGTATAAAGGCGGTAGAATTCATTGATAATAGGTAGATTAAACCAAATCGTCTTCCTCCTTACTATGACAACAAGACATTTCCAAAGTCCATCTCGATTGCATTAACATAAAACTTGCAGACTATGTTGACATTAGCATCCATTGGCTCAGCTTCAAAGACTATCCATCTCATGGAATTCAATTTTTCAAGTAAGTCGCGCATGGATGACTCAAAGATTTTCGAGGAGAATTCCCCGCTCCCTTATGACGTTTTTGGATCAGAGCCGATCAAATGGTTGAGATTATTTTAGATATGTGAAGGTCTCCTAATCAAAGTATTCGTCCTCGTCTGCTTGGATAAGAGAATCTTACACATTTTCCATATCTTTGTTAGCCATTTAGAAGTAAAAAATACCTACAAAAAAAAGTTATCATCAAAATTCTTGTATAGGTACTTAAAGAAATATATTATGAACAACTTAGGCCAAAGAAACCAAACAAAAAACTTTTGATTACTTCTATGCAGATTTACTGTTTCGCTTCTTCATTGCAAATGCGTCAGATTTTCTCATGAACGCGAAGAGAATTTTTAACTTTAGAGAATATTATTCTACGTGATTGCAAAAAGTCCCACGCAAGATCAGGAAATTCTACCTAGAGCAATCACAAAAATAATCCATGCACTCCCAACACTACTTTTCTTATTGAAGCCTAATTCTCTTTGGATTATTCCATCGAACACTAATAGAGCATTAATTTTCTAGATCTTTTTCAATTAATTTTTCCTCAGAAAGACAATAATTGTTTTAGCAACCTACACACTCACTAAAACCAAGCCTTACCAATAATTTACAACTTTGATTTTATCAAATTTATATAGAATATCACAATTGAAGTCTTAACTTTTAAGCTTGGAGAAATGAGGCAACCTCACCTCTAAAGAGGGACATACTCACATTCAAGAACTAAATAAGGTAAGAAACATACCTTGTTAATAATGACATGACTGATTTAGCACATAATAAGAGTTAAAGGCAAGATGGGTACTTGAGGTTCACTGCATAGGGGAGATTAAACTCAACGGGTTTAGGATTTGAGGAAATGATTAAGTACCTAGAGTGTTGATCGTGAAACATAAAAATATATGCTCATGAGATCATGATAACGCTTCACTTGATCGCAATGTGTAGGGAAACCAACTCATCAAATCACGAAAAAAATTCATGGGATCACATTGAGTATTTTTCATACAGTGTCCAGTTTTTTTCCATCACAATGGCATGTAGGCTAACCACTTTTTTGTTTGCCAAGATAGCATTTTGACCACCAAAATAGACAGAGAATGTCACAACCCGATTTCTCATGTCATGAGGAGACCTATATCCCACCTTAGGATAAACACCCCACAAGACCACAAAGTAAGAAAAATACACTAAATACAGAAGATAATGTAAAAGTAAGGGACATCGATTAAGCGAAAGTTTAAAACCAGTCAATAATAACCCCAAAACCTAATATCCAGTACAAGAGACACTATAATAAGAGTACAATATTTGAGATAAAAATACAAAGTCTATGTCGGAACCAACAAAAAAATAGGAAAGGTAAAGGATAGGCTATGAAAAGAGCCATCATTTGCCTCAGCAACAAGATCTAAGCACGAATCCTAAATCAGCATGAACCACTTGTACCCGGATCTACACCAGATTATGCAGAGTGTATTATAAGTACAAAAATAAAAGGGTACCCAATATAAAACCAACAAATAAGCATATATGGAATGCAAGTCACATAAATCAACAAAAAGAGTATATAGAGAAGCTAGCTAACAGGATACGACATATAGATATCCTAATCAACTTTCCACCAACAAGGAAGGTTGCATGTAAACACGAAGTGAACCCAATATATGATCAACTATAACAAAAATCATAAGTAGAAGATATGGCGGTATATTGGTAACCTCAAATAAAAAAAGGGGGATAATAACTAACAACAAGTATATCACTAAGGGAATCATGAGAGGAAGGCCAAAAATTGTACATCTAGATCATATCCATAAAGAAAGACAATGATAAGTAACAAAGATTCTCCATGGCACCCCATAATACTAAAAGATAAAAATAAGTAACGCTCACCTGTTGGCCGCCTATGCATCCAGAAGGTACAACCTAGAAAAACAAGTGCAGAATTAACACAGACATGAATGCAGATGGTGCTAGTACATGTGAAATATAATTGTGTATGCTCCCCTCTGGTACTCAAAGGTCGGAGGAATACCCGTAGAGGAACTTCCCCGTATACCCAAAAGATCATATTGTATAACTCTTCTTGGGTCATATGTATATCAGTTTTGGGTCGGCAAGGTCCATGAAGGGCCTCCCCACATATCATATTAATAATCATATGAACTAAACTGTAATCTCATAATATCAGTGTATGAATGAATGCAAAGGCTTCCCTATGTCTAATATGTATGATCTCAAATAGATGCTCGGGCTTTCCAAAGTCTAAAGCTAATATAAATCATCAATATAGGTCATTTGGGCTTTACTTAGGTAAAATCACCATAAATCATGAATGAGTAGAGCTCGGGCTTCACTGAGTATAGTAATATCTCAAAGATAATTGTTAAGTCAATATTATCTCACTTATTATCAAAATTGGTAAATCATCCTGAAATTGCTCATTTTAATCTCATAATACTGAAAATGGGCCTATGAGGCCAGGCAAGGTTTAAAAAATTAATAATATCGGGCTCTTGGCCATAAAACAGTGGAAACCAATGCATAAACACTAGTTTCTATGATGATATGCTCAACAAAAAATAATATCTCAGGCAAGTCCTACGGCCCTGCACTGGTTCAATATCTAGAACCAGCATAACCAGTCAAGTCAATGTTCGAGACTCACGGACATTCCAAACAACCTATTATCTATGTTCCAGAGTCTATCAAGATCACTCAGATTACTGGATAACTATCATCAGAAATGCAACATCAATACGCAACTAAAAAGCATACTAAAGATTAGATAGGGTCATGGGTTCCAACCTAGAAATCTCAACCCAAGGATGTCTAGTTATGATCATTATTCCCCATATAAACCAGTCTAAGATCGTAATACATAGCCTACTTTCCCTCCATAGAAAATCTTGCAAATACAGCGTATGAGGTGCCTGGAAAATTCCAAATCTCCAAAAATAGGTAAATGAAATCCAATAATCACACAACTAACAAATAATCATCTATACGGTAATATGAGTACAATGATACCCATAAATCTATAAAAATACCTAGGGTCAAAATATGGGTCAAAGAAAGCCTAGTATCCTATGACTGAAACTTCAAAGAGAGCATATCAAAATGTTTTCCACATTGTAGGAAACTCATACCCAAAATATGGAGCTAAGACGAGCAAGAAACAAGCTTCAAAAAGTGGATTAAAGTGGTGAACCAACTTTGAGAAATTTAGGGGATTTTAGGTGAGATTTGAAGAAATTAAATGAAGAATTGAAGGAATCAAGTTTCAAACATCACCCAGTCACTCATATAAAGAACCACGAATCTTAATTGAGGGTTTTGAATGTTTGGAAGTGGAAAAGATGCACAAAATACTGAAAAATTGAGATTCCAAGTTTATATACCTGATGGACAGACACCCAACACAATTGTATAGCTGTGACTCGTGATCTCGAGCCTAGGAAATTTACTCTAAGCAATCTCGGGAAAGAAGGTTGCGATCATAAAGAGGAATGAGGCTGAGACATAATTCATCGCGATCGCATGCCATACGCACTGCAATCGTGAAGAACAATAAAAAAACCCATGTGATCACGTGTAAAGGTGGCATGATCACGAAAAAGGTGATAGGAGTGCACTAGCAAAAACTGAAAACAACAAAACCAACAAAAATCTAAACTTTGAAACAAGGCTCGGAATGCATTTAGAAACCGATGAACAGAAACCAAATATGCTACCTAAATGAAAATAACATTCTGTAGTCAACGACGAAGAAGAAATTCCAATCTGAGGTTGTTTAGACAAAATATTACCAAAGTCAAATCTATTCCAAAATAACCAAATTTACAACCGGGTACTTAAAATGAGCTTAGTTGGCTCAAATCCTGAACGAACAACTCACCTAACCCAAATTCAAAGC
>JBDJHY010290374.1:0-10077 GCA_039654485.1 Withania somnifera | reverse complement strand
ACCCTTAACTGTCTTTGCATCAATGCTAATGGGAGAACAAAAAGTGTTGATCTGATGATCGATCTGGCTACAACCTCCACAACAAGGTCAACCCCTAGCCCATGAGCTAACTCCTCCACAAGAACAACACTCTTTACTGAAACCCATACCCTACCTAACTCCCCACTAATTTAAAAATGTAACTGATGCTAATGGTATAGACCCTCGATGAGGGTAGTCCTTATCATAGTGTCCCAAAACTCCACACTAAAAAAATCCCTGCAAGGGCCGACTTATCAAAGAACCCCTGTCACATGAGGATAGTCACTCACGAAATGCCCAAGATCTCCATACTCAAAGAACCCCTAAACTGCCCCCTGGATACCCTGACCTAGATGCCCTATCCCATGATATGGAGGGGATAGGACTATTGCTTCTGATTGAACATCCTTGTAGGGGATATCCCTATCATAGTTCTCGAACTCTCCATAAACAAAGAAACCTACCAACTCCCTGCTCCGGATAGGACTACTGAAAGGCCCTTTATGGCCTTATCTATCTCTAAATAGGGCACTAACCACCTTTGGCTGTAGATGGAATTCCTGACCACCATCTTTATAATTTCCATGACATACTTTCCTTAAGGACAATACTTGTATCTAATAGTAAGCGCAATCGCTACCAAATGCCCTGACACTGCACAAAGTGGCAATGACAACCCTTTGATGAAACCCCACACTTTATTGTTCTTGGTAGGAAGAAGTACAGGGGGACACCTTTCCATTATGTGAAATCTAGTTTCATAATTTGGCACAGAAAAAGATCCCTATTGAATGCCAATAACCCTATCTTCTACCTGTCAAATCGCTCAAAACATCTGCCAGCATCCCTAGTCAAACCCTGGTGCCTTGAAGATCTAGTGTATAGTGATAATTGGTGAAACTTATGCTGACCCAAAATACTGTGGCTGATGAGGTGCATCCGTCGTGCTGGAAAAAAAATCCTAATATCCCTTCCTAAATATGACCTAGAACTTTATCTCCATAAGCATGAGCAAAACCTTCGCTAACGCCCATGAAAGGCCATTTCATAGACATCTGAAAAGAGTGGAGTCAAGTAAGATCTTGAGGAACTGATAGCAATAAGAAGTCAAGAAGTGATCATTTTTCCTAAGAGCATCCTATAGCTTCCTAAAGGTAGGATACAAACATCTACGTACTGATCCATGGGACACTACTAGACACCTGTATCTGTACTAACAATACAAGTGAACCTGGCTCTGATAGAACACTGTCTCATCCCAAAATACGGGTCATGATGGTGTCTACCACGTCCCATTAGTAGACACACCTAAACCCAGTGTCTGGAGCTGCAAGAAATAGACAACACCCCAAGACCCATTGAAAAAGAAATAAGTATAGTAAGAAGAGAAAAGGAAAGGCATAATAGAAAAACAACCAAAGCAACAATCCTCAAGACCTGCTATCACTGGTACATAAGGTATCTAAATATAACAGAGTACAACAACTCTATAAACCACAAAAGGATAACTGTCTCCAACTGCAAGTGGAGATAAAGTTTGCCGTGAATGGAGAATGATAGGCCAAAAGTTGTGAGCTTACCATGGCCCTTGAAACTCTTAAAATCTAAGAACATAAACCAAATCCTCAATGATAAACTGCACCAAGTCCTACACCATGGAAACGGTACAAAAGTATAACATAAGTACAAATAACATCAGGAACCCTATAGGTATCGTAGGCCGACAAGGTGAGCATAATGTACAACTAAAGCAACAACGAGAACAAAAATAATGGCAAGGTGATAAAAAATAGATACACATAGGTATGGAAAAGGATCATTTTAAACAACAAGTAATCCAGATAATCGTCAAGTAGGAGATAGAGGAAACAAACCTGATCCCACCAAGGAATCTTAATAATAGCTAGAGTACAATCAGCTAAGGGAACAGTAGAATGCTAGCTAGTAAATTAATAGGGTATCTAGTCACAACCCAACGAAAACAAGCAACACATCCAGCTATACAAGGGAGAACAAACACAGGAATCAACTATATAATACGAAAACCAAGAAAATCTAAGTAACAACAAGGCTGATAGAAAAATGAAACATACCTGGAGCTCCAACACTATAACTAGCAAACACATGATCATGGACTACCAAGGAATCTCAAAGGTAAGGCAGAAATAACAAATATAGTCACAAAAAATAAGGCAATAAGGTAAATGTATAAGATAGAAAACAAAATCTACTACCTCCTAATCATGACAGTAGATACAAAAAGATAACTGCTTAGGCAAACAAAACCTACCTAATGCCCCATCCAGTCGATAGGCACAAGTAGAACATCCAAGAACCCAACTTGCCCCCATAGTTCTAAAGTGCAATAAAAATGTGGAAGTATGCAATGTAAAGGGGTAGAAAAGTATAAAAGTAATAGTAAAATACTGCATTCTCCCCTTCTGACCCATAGCTCGATAGGCTAGACCCTATGGGAGACCATATATATTTGACTCCCCTCCTCCGTCTACCCATCCTCCAACATCCTTACTAATCTGGAATGGCAGGGATCGTAATCGAAGACTATGAGCGCTCTCCCACAGCTCCTAATGCGTAATTTGTACTACTATACATTTATATCATATGCTATCGAGGCTATGCCACTCTCGAGGCTAAATCATATGTCAATGCTATAGTCTCCACCCTTAAGCTTCAAGGAAATGTTGTATTCGAGGCCAAATCATATGTTTATACCATAATCTTAAGCCGACGGGCTATGCAAAATCTCAGTATTAGAATTAACCCGTAGTCCCGTGACTAGTAGAAGTATAGGTGATAGTTTGAAAATAACTAATAATAATGAGAGAAAATAGATCAATACCCTCAAGTGGTCGCATAAAGTCTACATACATAAGTAAAAATCCTTTCAAATTCATTTAATGAAAAGTTCAGTTTATTAGTTCATCAGGTTATCCATATCTCAGACCAATCTCATTTATGCTCCAGTAACTAATGCATGCTCGTAAAAAAAGTTGGCTAACTATACAGAAGCTAATAAAATCGAGACCCCTCATTAACCATATCCTAGATCCACCAAAGAAGATTAATGCAACTAGTCTCCGCAAAGCTCGGACAAAGACCAACCTTCCTCAATCGGGCCGAATAATACCCTCTCTAGGAATGCAAGTAACATAACCACAAGTCTCGGGTGACATAAAAAAAAACTTCAATTGGCCAGAGGCCACCAATGAAAAAACATAGGCCACAAAGGGCACACAACTCCATCACTTACCTCTCACCGACAAATAGTACAAATACAATCCAACCCCACAGAAGATAATCGACCTTAGGAGGCCTAAAAAATAATCCACAACATGCCAAGGAAAAACCAAGGCCCTCGATGCCTGGTATCAAACCCACAGGACAGAAGATCAAGGTTCACAGTCACAACCTAACCATAGATAGATCACCAAGGTAGAAAGTAGGAGATTACAACACTACGAGGTCATGTAATACCCCGTAGGGCACTACCTAATCAATCACTTAGATAAGATAGTACATAATAGATAATAATCGTGACTAACATAGATCAAAAGCTGATCAATACTAAGTCCCAAACCTATATTCTATCCTGTTGCACTATAAGTACTATATACCCAGGCAGTCTGAGAAAGGGGAAACCTAGCCTACTCACATGCTGGTGAAGATCTTCAAAATATGCGTTCCACCAGCTCGAATTTATGAACAAGACCAAAAATGTTTGAAACAATCAAATTAGGTATCCAAAGATAAAAATACGAAGAGTAATACCCATATTTCCAACTGTAATTTGGGTCAGAAATCATGCCTAAAAATGGGCCCGTGTGTCCCACAGCCCAAAAAATAAATTTAAAATATTGGCACGAAGGCTTCAACTCAAGGAAATAATGGTTCAAAAATAACCTCGATTAGACCTCTCAAATTTACTCAATTATGACGAAGGCCTCAGCTCAAGGAAACCATGGTTAAAAAATGAGCTCGATTGGAACTTAATTGTCTAGATAAAGTTATGTCACCATGGAAAAAAAACACGGATTAAGAAGGGAAATTACGTAACAGAAGGTTGGATACAAAGTAAAATCATCTCCATGCAAAAATTACAATCCAAAAACTAGCTGAAAGAAAAGGAATTTACAATGTGATACAAAGCTTGATTAATTGCTACTATGGGGGAAATTCACCATTGCTAAGAATTATAACTAAGGAGAACCTAAGATGCATGGGGAACATGAACTACTCCACCACGAGCTATCTCTATAACCTAAAATTGAATTATCCATTAATTTATGTGTGTGAGGGAGTTTAGAGTAAGAAAATTAAGGGCAGAATGTCTGAAAATTTGAGGTGGCCAGCTTATATACTACCTGATACATTGGCCTTTGTGATCGCATGGAATAGTGCTACGATCGCAATAGTAAAACTTATTGTCCATGGCGGTCATAATGGTGAAGCTCATGACTGGGACGAAGGAGGGAAAAAAAGGAATGTGATCACGTGAAGAAGCTTGAAGGACGAAGCTAACCTTCACCATGACTCTTTTCGCGATCGTGAAGAGTAAAATTGCCTGCACTGGATGCTAGTTTTTGACAAAAAAAAAACAGTTGTTGTAGAGATGCATTGAAAACCCCTCAAAACGTCTTTGGAGCCCAATACACGCAAACAAGATATGCACACGTACCCAAAATAATGTTATGAACTCAAGGGAAATATCAAAATTACCATAGAAGATTGTTTATGTAAAAAAACTCCCAACAATAACTAAACCAAAATTGGCCAAAAATGGATCAAGCCACCAAAGCACCCAAAATGACACCGAACACCCGGGACACCAAAGACCCAACTAGCGCTAAATCACCATTCTGGAGCTGATGGATGCATTAAAATTCCTATCTGAAACTCTTATCATCAAAAGACACCCAGACTCCAAAATGAACTCCAACTAAATTGAATTTCCACAAATCATCTCAAACACAAAATGAAAACCCCAGGACATGAAATAAAGGTCCAGCTTTATCAAAGTCAGTATTCTAGATTTAACAGAACAACCAAAATGAAATTCCGATCGTATTTAAAAGAATTCAACCTCAAGTTCCACTACTTCATGGTTAAGCCTTCTAAATAAGGAAACTAAGAAAGCTGGCATGCCAAGGAATCAAACTACCTGTACCATCAAGTCATAAATGTCTAGGGGAAGTTACCAAGACGACTCTAAGAACAAAAAAGGCAAAAAAAAATAAAGGAAATGATAAGGCGAGCCATGACATATCCTTAGCCACTGAGTTACCACAATACCCTCAAGTGAACCCTTGGATCATGCATATCTCTAATCACTCACTCATCAACAGAAGAATAGTACAATAAATAGGTCTAAACTAGTGGTACATCTCATATATCAAAAGGTAAATACTGAATAATAATGAAAAATCCAAGTGAAATACAACTATATCAACAATCCGAAAGCCTCTGAATACAAAAATATGAGGATAATACAACAAGTACCCAGCTAGCCTTAGAATAAATAAATAAATATCTCAATAACTAAACTACTCTAATAAATGATATTTTCCCAATTAGTGGGAACTCACAAAGTCTCTAAAAAACTAAAAATAGAAAATTTAGTCAACCGGTGGGCGTAAGAATGGTTGTCCTGACCTACACGTGTAATCATGCAATAAAAGAGTATGCAGTTGGTACATCGAATATAATGAGTAAGAGGGATGGGAACAATAAAATACAATATCAACATGAAAATATAAAAATCAAAAATATAATTAAAAGTAAAACATGAAATATCTATGCAACGTATGATCAAGTATTGTTTTAAAATCAATTACATATAAAATTCTATCGGGGCAAGAAACATACTCCATTTTAAATCATAACTAATAAAATTAAAAAATTAATACTTTAACATTTTTGGGAGGTTTTATAACAAAGATATGAGACTATGTGAGAATTCATGGAATTCAGAAAACTACCAACTAAAGGTAGTACCTTTCATTTAATAAGTTCAGTACCTAACAAGTAATCTAGTGGATCCAACTAAGCCGTTTCTATCATACTATTGTATTTTAGGCAATATATCATCCTATGGTTGGCAACATAGTTTTGGGATTTGGATCTTTCAACCTAATTAGCTTAGTGCTAATACTACTCTTAAAACACACCACTGCTCCTGAACTAACAGGTTTATGTTTAAAATTCATCAAGTAACATGTCTTAGCCTATTTGGGAAAACTTTATCAAATTATTTCTTATTTTATTGAAATCATTTTATAGCCTAAAACATAGGAATATTCTTAAACAAATTATCTAATTCCATAATTATATTTTGAGAGCCTTTTATTAATGAAGAGAGTTTAAACGTGCAAGTTTGAACAAGTTAACTTCACAATTTATCCAAATCTCGATGACAATTTAATTTGAGTATGTAATATAATAATACAAGAAATATGGATATCATTCAACAATATTGGTTAGAAGATAGACATAAAGAAAATTTACTACCTAGGGATGTAAGTTAATAATACAAGCAAGATCCGTTATGAAAAACTAGGGTTGGGGCACAAGGGTAAAATAATTTCCTTTTCCATAAACCCACATACCTGAAACCTTAATGAATTCTTGGTTGAATTTTGAAAAAGAAGCTTGCCCTTTGAAAACCCTAATTCTCTTGTTTTGGGGGAAAATATCGATGTTTTCTTATTGTCTAATTTGTTTTGTGAAGAATGAAATAATTAAAGAAGTTTAGGCCCTTGTACTAGTGCTTATTAAACCTAAAAGGATACAGTACAATTTGTAAAGAGTGGCGCATGTATAAAAATGTCCTGGAAGATATGGTATTAAAAGGAAACTAGCAAGTTTTGATGGGTCATTTGATGGTCCGTCAAGTGACTTGATAGATCGTAAAGTGATTTGTGAAAATGTGCCTCATGTTGAATCACTAGATTGGATTGACCGATCCTTCCACAACCTGTCATACTCTTTTACCACTTGTGAATAATCTGTAAGATCATTCCATACTTAGAAAATTTTTAGGAGTTGAGGGATATCAAGGTCAATTTTTATGGGTAGATTCGATAGTTCATGAAACCCTACCATGGTCCGTGGAACTGCTGCTGAAAACCTGGTAGTTCCAGATTCGATTGGAATTGTACCATCTTTCTTTAATTAACCCATGGAACATGATAGTGGGTTTTCAAGGTGCTACAATATCTCCCCCTTGATTTCATTCGTCCTCGCGTGAATTTCAGCTAGTAGAAAAATTAAAAGACTAACAAACTTCTAGAATGGCTCAGAAACTAATTTAAAACAACATAGTGGTCTATTAAACAATGATTCTACCCTTAACTCAGCTAAATCATATGCATACCATTCTTATGGACTCCAAATGCCATGAACATATTAATAAAAGCACAAGTACTCACATAGGGACCCATACAATGATACAAATTATATGTATTATTTTTCAGACACACGGAGTAATAACTGGAATAAGAGGCTATTACCTCATGTTAAATTGGAATTGGAAGGAAATAAGTGTGGGTACTTCTCCATCATGTTCGTCGTAGCTTCCCAAGTAGCTTCCTTAACTAATTGATTGTGCCATCAAACCTTGACTAATGCTATATCCTTATTATAAGCTTAGAAACCTGCCTATCTAGAATGGGACTTCTTCATAAGTCAATCTGTCTACACTGATGTTGTCCATATGAACCATTAAAGAAGGATCTGACAAGAACTTTCTTAACATGGAGATGTGAAAACTAGGTGTATTGTTGCAAGCTCTGACGGAATATCTTACTTGTAAGTAGCATAACTTAATAAAATATAGACTAATTTTTCCCTGCTTATCAAACATCATAACTCCTTTCATAGGAGACACCTTTAAGATCACAAACATCAAATTCCAACTCCCTCCACTACACATATGCACAAGACTTTTGCCCACCCAGGGCAGTCTTCAACCTTTCCATAATAAGATAAACCTTATGAGTAGACTTAATTTCTAATTATGGACATAACAAGTCTGTATCAAAAACTTTGAACAAACCAATGGGAGATCTACACATGCTCCCATATAAGGCTTTAAATGGAGTCATCTAGGTACCAGTATGATAGTTATTAGTGTAAGAGAACTCAATCAACAACAAGCGGTCATCCTAATTACACTTGAAATCAAGAATGCAAGCTCTTAGCATATCCTCCAAAGTCTTGATGGTCCTGTTATCCTGAATATTTGTCTATAAGTTGAAAGATGTACTGAGGTGAATCGAAGATGCTAACTATTTTTGGAAAGACTTCCAGAAAAACAAAGTGAATTGAGTAACCTTATTTGAAAGGATAGACAAAGTCACACCATGTAGACAAAAAATATCCTAAATATACAATCTTCCATAATCCTTTATTGAGAAACCAGTATGGGCTGATTTGGTTAAGCTATCCTTAATCACCCAAAGAGAAGCATGTTATTTCTTAGTCCTTTGCAAATCAGTAACAAAGTCCATATTTATGACTTCCTATTTCCATGCTAGAATTTCAAATATATGCATACACATATCATCTTTAGGTGTTTGGATTTCATTTGTTAGCTATGTCCACAAATTAGCCACAAATTCGGCTATGTCCTATTTCAGTCCTTCCCACCAATACACTTTATTCAAGTCCCTGTACATCTTAGTAACTCCCGAATGAATAGAATATCGAGAGATGTGACCTTTTGACAAGATCCTTTCCATCATGACATAAAAATTTGGTATAGATATATTTCCCTCAAATATTGAATCACTATCTCCCCTTAGGAGAAAACTTTCCATTTATGCCTACAACCCTACCCTTTTCCTAAGAAAAAATGGATCTCTATCCTATATTTCTTTTACCTCAACAACTAGAGAAGACTTCAATGCATTCAAAACTAAAACACCACAATCTTCAACACCAACAAGCCTAACCCCAAGGTATGCAAGCCTATGCATCTCCCTAGATAACTCTCTTTTCTCCCCATCAACATGCACCACGCTACCCATAGAAAATCTACTAAGAGCCTAAACCACCATATTTTCCTTTCCTTAATGGTACATTACTGTCATATCATAATCTTTTAACAACGCTAACCACCTCCTTTGTTGGAGATTTAAGTCTTTCTGCTCAAATACATACTGCAGACTCTTATGATCAGTAAGAACATCAACATGTACCCTATATAGATAATGTCACCAAATGTTCAAGGAAAAAACAATAGTTGCCCGCTCAACATCATGACTGGGATAATTTTTCTCATAAAATTTAAGATGTTAGGAAGCATAAGACTACTACCTTGCCATGTTGCATTAATATGCATCCCTAACCAACATGATAGGCATCATAATATACCACAAAACCTTCTAAACCCTATGTAAAGGTTAGGATAAGGGTTGTGGTTAGCTTGGTTTTCAACTCTTAGAATCTTTTCTCACATTGGCCTGACCATTGAAACTTAACTTTCTTTTGAGTCACCTTAGTGAAAAGTGAGGCTATAGAGGAGAATCCCTAGACTGATGTACAATAGTACCTTACTAAACATAAGAAACTAGGGATATTTTATGTATACATAGGTCTGGACCAATTTTTGGAAGCTTTAATTTTCAAGGAGTCTACACTGATACCCACTGTAGAGATAACATGATCCAGGAATACAACTGACTTTAACAAAAATTCAAACTTTGAGAATTTGGCATAGATCTGAAGGTCTCAAAATGTTTGAAGGACAACTCTAATATTTTTCACACTCTTCCTCACTTCTGGAGTAAATCAAAATATTATTAACGAAAACTATAGGTCCAAGTCTTTCTTAACACCCTATCCATGAGGTCTATGAATGCTACAGTAGCATTGGTCAAACCAAAGTGCATGAACACAAATTCAAAGTGGCCATAAGTGGTTCTGAGAGCTATTTTGGGAATATCTGACTCTCTGACTTTAAGTTGATGATTACCAAACTAAAGGTCAATTTTAGAGAAGTGACTAGCACCTTAAAATTGATAGAACAAGCTATTAATC
>JBDJHY010290342.1:0-10078 GCA_039654485.1 Withania somnifera | reverse complement strand
ATTAATCTCTTATTTAGTTAATCACGTAGAAGAAAAATCATTCTTTCTATTTCTGACTTTCTCAAGGCTAGAGTTTATCCAAAAAACTCAAGAACTTCTGCTTCTCCAGCAATTTCAATTTAAGGACCTCGAAGTTAGGTATGTAGGACTTCAACATGGACTATCGCTAACCGTTTTTTCTAAAACCTTATTATTTTCACCCAAAATTGTGAAGTTATGTCCTACGGTGGCTTTGTTCATGTCTTATTAAATGCAAATAGTATATTACTTATTTCAAGAATAAAATCTTGTGGTTTTCATGACATTCCTTAATAGTACATGATTTTTATGAGACAGCATATGTTCTTCATGACTTTTTTGAATGATTTCATAATTTAATAAGAATTATTATTGTGTCTCATATTTTACACTCAAGTTTATGGTTAGACTTCGTCAGTGTCAAAAATATTGATGTTGAGATGATTTTTAACATACCCTAGAACAAAAAGCCAATCCTTACCAAAGGATGAAATAGAATAATCTACCTTTTTTTCCCTTCCCATTGATTCCCCCGGACAATCAAGTTGTACTTTCTTCTAACATAACAAGTGGCTGAGAGTTAGCAAGTGGGTTTCTAGCAGTGATAGCTTAACTAATCAGATGGGCCGCCCCAAACCTAGAGTTGACGTATTAATTGAAAATCAACATCAGGTCCCGGCTATTCGAAAAACGCAGACTGAAGCGGAAGATCACAAAATGAATATGCAATGGCATAAGTCCAATTTAGAAATAATTAAAGTAAATATGTCTAGGATACCAAAATTTCAGTTTTATATAGTATTTGTATGATTCTAAAGAAAGTTAATGTCTTAGACAGACAATATATTTTTTCTATCAGGTTCAATTTGCATGGTTAGTTGGTTACTAACATATGTTTTATTGAACAGGGATATGAAAAGTTAAAATTTCATGTCTTTTGGGAGTATTATTAGCATTGAATGGATTTGGATTCTAAAAATTCAATCACAGAACTACGTTCCATCATAGGATGTTTTTCCTATAAGAAATTATGCATGGCTCAGACTTAGTGGATCTACTAGGAGAAAATTTTCAGGTCCTGTGCCTTTGGCAAGGTACAGGGGACCCTTCTAATATGGGTTCATAAGTTCTACTCTGTGGAATGCTAATGTAGTTTTATTGTTGTTTATAGAACCTCCCTCGATGTTCACCTTTAGTCAGAGTACAATGGTTATTTTTCAGTTTTTAACTAATAATTTTGAGTTCAACCAAAGTAATTTTTTTATACTGGTTTTAGTCACTTGATAAAATCATATTTCATGTCTATCAACTTCTTTTTATACTTCTTCTATACAATTGGTTCAACATAGTGAGTCTACTTAGAAATCCAACTCAATTACATGATTAGTGAATTTATATTTCTAATTCAGTATTGACTTATTTATGTTTTCTATTGCATTCTCACATGCAGTATATTCCAAGTAGTGAATTTTCTCATAATGCATATAAAACTAGCCATCTACGCACTCATGGTTGATTAGATAACTAGCATTTAGGATGTTAGTGGTGAGTCCTTATGTCCGGGATCAAGATTCTTTAGATTCTGATTTACTACCATCTTACTTTATTTTTGTATTTAGTATTTTTTTTAGAGCTATCTAGGGCTTTCCCTAGCAATTCATTTTATTAAAACTATAGTTTAGCTTTTCGACATGATTAGTGGTGGTGTGTTAAAACTTGTATATATCCATAATTTAGTCTTGATATTATTATGATATGAAGTATTTATTTATTCTTGTTTAGTTATTCCGCCTAGATATCATGCTTGTATGGTAAACGCCAGTGCAAAGGCTATTCTTGGGGCCACTTTATGGTTTTGGGTGTCATATCCCACACAGGGTGTGAACTCGGGGTGTGAAAAACTTAGTATCATAGAAATTGAGATATTGTGTAAGTAGAGTATCTTTTATGGGTATGAGATGTGCCTCATTTATAACAAAGATGTTACAAATGTTTAAGAAAAGTTTTCCTTATTTCATATTCTATATTGTGAGATAGAGTCTAACTCTACATACCTTTCTATGTTGTGCTTTATGTGTTTCGTATCATGCCTACACACAGAGGAAAAATTCAAACTATAAATGGGGCACATGCTACCACCCAGGAATAGGCTGCCTCTAGTTGTTTAGTATGCACCCTTAGCCCTCAAGCCCCTTTTCCTGCATGGTTGTGATTTATGTTAGTTTAAAACAAAGTAGTAGTGTAGGGAGATATTTATATGGTGAACAACAAAGAGAAGGTATGATTTTACTAAGTATGATACAGAGGAGAGCCTTAAGCATTTATAGGATAGCTATGTACCCAGGATAGTATGTCTTGGTAGGAGGTCGTAAGCTTACAGGTGATACTTTTGCCTAGTATAGTATTCTTAGGTTGCTAAGTATGGGATTTCTAGCTACAAATCATATGGTATCCTCAAGTTTCGAATTATGGGGATTATAGTTAGGAGATTTTTTCGCCCCTTAGTATAGTTTGAAACTTCCATTGACATGGGTGGTGATAAGTTCGGAAGTGTAATGATAGTAGAAAATGAATAAATTACTAGATTGCAACGTGTTAGAGGACGTGGTTATGTACCCTTGTAAGAGTAGAAGTTATAAAATGACTACTATAGAAGCTAAATAAAATTAAGAGACGTGTCTCAGAAAGAAACCTAAAAAGAATTCTAGTATCTCCACTCATAAGAATTAGTATAACCCAACTGCGTATATTTAAGTGATTATAACTCAACTTAGAGGATGTGAAATATGTCAATAGGTTTCATAAGTTGTATTTGATCAAAGAGGGAGATGACAAGGTAAATAACCAAATCAGATCTAAAGAACCAGATAGTGATATGTTTTAAAGAGAGTTATGATTATTCCTACTCTAGCATGTTTCTCTATTACTGATCATTATGGCGTTTTACTCCTATATTGTATATGAATGTAATTCCCATGATCTAGATTAATTCACCTTTTTAGATTCGCATCTATGTTCTTGTTTCTTGAATGAATAATAATTTCCTCAAACAACTCTCCCAGTCCTAGCCATGATTTGAGCATTCATTCTTATAGAGTTTTCAGTCTATTTCATATATCTATCTCATAGTATATCATAACTACCCAGTCTGTTCCATGACACAATATTTTCTTCTTCTTCAAACCCTTGAAGTCTTCAGTATTTAGTTACACTATATTCATATTCCTATATATGAAAGTCCTATGGACTCAAGACAAATGATATTCCTTAACCATGTTATTTCATGTATATTCTTGGATAAGATTTATTTGATAGTTCGTGCGTATGATTCTCTCTACTCTAGACCTTGTGTCTGTCTATTTGTGATGACAAAGGATAGTTATATTAGAATTATGTTCAGGGAAGTCCTTTATTAAGGCTTTATGCATTTAGTAAATGAAGTACTCGTTCCAATTGCACCTTACTTCACATATCCCATCTTGAGTATACAAGTTACAATAAAAATCAATCTAGCTAGAATAATATTCCTTTAAATAATGATGCTTAGTTAAGGTTCCATTATCATACCTATAACTTCTAGAGTTTTTTATTGTATTTGAATTTTGTTAGTGATTCAATTTATGATATGGCAGAGTATAGTTAAGAAAGATAGGTAAATCTAAGATGGGTGACAATGACTGCTCAGTTAGTAGTGTCTTTGATGTCCATATGTCACGTAAGTTGTTAAGTATAACTGGAGTACAGGGTTAATTTTAGTTACGTGTGAGGATTATAAAATAATGTATGGTAGTTATCGACTGTATTTATGTTTAAGAGAATTCCTAGATTATTTTATCTCTATAGAGGTCTTTAAGTTAATATAGAAAAAATGATAAATGAATAACTGGTAAATATATAAGAATTTGCCTTGTGTGATTAGTGACTTTTTGTTTAGAACTTAAGGTTGATCTTGGTAGGAAGCAAGAAGAAGTGTATGTTGAAAATAGAAGATCCTATACATGGACTTCAGATCCCCATGGTTGAGACTAGCATGTTTACCTTTAGGATATTACATTGTAACTCGGGTTAGACCTGATTAGATTAAGATCATACAACTAGACTTATCCTTTAACAATCTTTAGTAGTATGCTCTTAATATAACATGAAGTTGTAGCTGGTGAAGTATTATGTCTCATGAGAATGACCATGCTTTAGAAGTGTTGTTCTTTTGAGAGATAAAAGTTGAATTGTTTGAGGCATAGTAGTCTTATTCTATATGTCTTGCCTAGATGCGCATATTCTTTGTATAGTGTCAGCCTAAGGGTGCCTCTTACTCAAGTTCATGTCATCTTTATTCCATGAACGTATACCAACAGACTAGGATAGTTATATTAGGAGAAAGCCTTCTACTCAAATATCTCAATAAGATTATATGTGTGATTCCTTTTCCCCGAAAGTTAGTAGGATTTTAATAAGGATAGCTGAAGGAAAATAATATTCCTATCTCAATTACCCCTAGAAATTTCATCCTTTTATTTATCATAGTATAGTTCTGCATGTATGTTCAGGCAATGAACACCTCAGTCGAAGTCTAAACTGTTATTATGAATAAGTTTCATATATCCTATCAAGTCAGTTTTGGAATTAGATAGACGTATCCAAAAATTTCCCCTCCTTCCCTCCTAATTTACTTCGCTAATCATCATGTTGATGACCCTTTCATATAATTTCGTACATGCATTTATGTCATATGTAGTTCATATGAGACGTTACTTCTAGACTAAATAATTCCCAACTATGATATATACTCAATTCCAAGAATCAGTTTCACATTCCATGTCATCCCATCATGAGTTTCAGTATATAAATTTGTGTTAAGTGCATCCAGTTTATCATGTTTCTATGTTGAAGAAATTCCTGGGTAACCTATCATTGATAATTTCGGTAAAGCATATTGGGGTGAGGTAAAAATATACCTATGAGGAAGTTCTAGTTCACGTTCTAGATCGAGATGTGCGCAGACTCATAAACAAGGATGTAACATTAGTGAATGTTCTTTGGAGAAATCAATCAATTGATGGAGCTGTATGGGAATTAGAGGTGGTATGGAACCATGACAGGAGGAACCATAAGAGACATCTCTGTATACCACTACAACCCCGTATGCCCCTCCTCCAGGATTTGCATAATTACTCTGAAATTAAGGTCCCGTAGAGGTAATAGTTCCCATATTCCTAAACATCATAACCAAGTAATTATTTTTTTAATGTAAAATATTTGAGTTAAACTCGTATACAGTAACTCAGTTAAATCCATATTGTGATCTCATGAGTAACAACTCTTTACTGTTACTCCATATTGTCGCTCAGTCATGGAAAGTGTAAGTATAGTATAAAATCCCAGTTTATTACGTTAGTTTGAGTCTATTTATATGTGAAAGTAGATCCATACAAACTGTATCAGTCATTGAAAGTATACCTATATCTTAAAATAATCATAAAGGCCCCAAGGGACAACAGGAAGCATGGATATCAAATTTGGGATATAACTACCCAACATAGTGTCTAGGGTCAACTACATCCATTTGTAACGTATGAGTGGTGCTATCCCAGCTCAAATCCATAATATAGACAAACATTAGTAGTGAAAAGGAAGTAACCATAATAGAAACTAGTAAACAAGGTAACTAACCTAATCAACCACCCGACAGTTTCCACTTTATAGTAAATATACCCTACAAGGCCCAGTCAAAAGAGGAATAAACCATAGCATACCTGGATTCTTGTGAGAAAAGAATGGATATAGAGTCACTGCTGAAAATAAGATAATCCATAACTACATAAAACTATATAAATCTATGCATTAGTATGAGTATTTAAGACCCATATTTAAATATAAATACTTGGTTAGTAAATTGGACTAAAATAGGATCGTGGTCTCCATAGCCCAAAATCCGAAATAAAATTTGTAACAACCCATCTGGTCATTTAATATATTTTTGCCTTTTTTATGTTTAGAGTCATCTGGTAGTTGCCCCAAGTCATTTATGACTTGCTAGGACCAGTAGTTTGGTGACTTGGCAGCTCATTTGCCCGTTATCTCAGTTTTCTTATTTTAAAGTTTCAGATTTGAGATGGTGGAACTTGAGAGTGAAATACTAATAAATACACTCAAAATCAAATTCTAACAGTTCCTTTAGCTCTGTAATGTTGACTTTGGTCTATCATGACCTTAAGTATATGTCCCGGGGTTTCTATTTTGAGTTTGGGTTGTTTTGTGGAAATTCAGCCCATTTAAAACTAATTTCGGAGCCTGGGTGTTCTTTTGCTGATTGGAATATCGGATTGGAATTTTGAAATTTCCATTAGCTATGGAATGATTATTTTGGGATATTTGAGTTATGAGTTTGCTTTCTGGGGTGTCCGAGCTCATTTTGGGTCCATTCGTGGAACTATGGAAATTTCGTCTTTTGAGCTAGTTTGATCTCGTGGGTTTTTTTTCTTAAACTACCTTGGTTGGTTGTTTGGTTGATTCCTTTGAGTCCGTAGTATGTTTTCCACCCAAAATACACTTTTGTTTCACTATAATTAGACTAGAAAAGCTCTTTTTGGGACCCCCAGGGAATTTGTTTTTTTTTTTTTTTTTTTTGCTGCAGGTTGCAGATCACCCAATGACCTTTTGGCCACCCCTGTGCCATTTTCCCAGAGTCCATAGAAGGCGATTGATATAATGGGGTCATCTCCCTCATTTCAAAACATTTCCATCCAGTTATAAAACTTCATGGCTTCACTTTGGAGCTTGATTTTGATCATTTTGAGTAGGGATAAGTGGTGAGGGGTTGTGTGTGAGATGGTGTGAGTTCATGGTGCATGTTTTCCCTGGGTATTCTCATTCTATTTGTCTATTTAAGTATTATGTAGAAGTTTTACTTCCTTAATTTATACCATGATTTCTCCCTTATTCCTTCTTTATTTTAAGCTTAATTTTCAAACATGAGTCCCCCAAGCTGTGGACTTCACGCCGGTATCTTTAATTTATTTTTCCATGCTATGGGGCCCGTGAGTCTGTTTTGCGGCCTTTTTTTGACCAAGTTCGTTAATTGAATTATGGTTCTTATTCTTTATGTTTTAATCCCTAGAATTGTAATTTCATAGTTATGGACACTTTCATCTGTGTTTGTAGCTTCGGCCCTATGGTATATGTATTTTAAGGACTTTCGATCGCAGCTAGTTAGGCTAGGTTTTTTTACTTTCATTACAGACTGGGCTATTATTTGGCGCTTGTGACGTGGCCAATAGTTTTGGTTAGGTTTTAGGTTGATTACTGCATTATAGTTGACTTATGATTATTTTATCAGTTTTTAAGGGGGAAATGAAGGGGCGTAGAGGGTGAAGGGTTTTATGTACGGGTCCTGTCCTCGCCACCTGAGGGCCACAGACACTAGGGGCTATTCGAGTTATCATGCGGTGAGTGTGGTGACATGAGTTTATAGTTGGTGGCCTTTGGCTGATCTTAGACCCCGGCTATTTCTGTTACTTTTAGTATAGCATTGTTGTTTCTATACGGTGATTGGGCATTTGTAGATTATTAGATTTGGATGATACAACTAGTGTTGATAAGTCTTAGTATGGCACGATTTAGAGGTGTGGTCCTTCAGGGTACAGACCCTGAGTATGGCACTAATGAGGCACTGACCCCCGAGATAGGTACTGATGGGGTACTTACCTTGACCTCAAGTTTTAGTCATGTTCCTCCGAGGCACGAACCTTGAGTACGACACATGTGGGGTGTAGAACCCAGAGTGCTGCATTGATAGGTCTTAGACCACAGTTGAGGCGCGGTCCTCTAGGGTGCGGACCTTGAGATTAGTTCTGGTAGGGGCGTATTTACCAAAGATTTGACAAGACTTTATTATTTTTTACTTTCCTACAGCCCGTGTATTATATTTTTATTGTTTATGCTCATCGAGCTTTAGGGGGGAGTCACTGTGAGTTTTGTTGTGCTATTTATACTTACCGGTGAGATGGGGAGCTAGGTAGGTCTTGTGTGTTTACTTTCATTTCTATACTTAGTTGTACTTTACCATTCGATCATTTACTTTTGGTGTTTATATATACATACGGTTATTTGGGTGTTGTCTTAGCTGGAGCACAGGTACGATCTCTTACTTCAATTTCAAGTTCTTGGATAGTAGTTACTCATGTTCGTGTTTACCATTTTGTGGTTCCCTGTAGACCTATATTTACATTCTGTTGATGATATTGTATTTCTATACCTTTATCTTTCTATTTTATTTGCTGTTTTACAACTTTCCTACTATATTTATCCTTTCCTACTTCCTCGCCCTTTATTACTTGCACTTTATTTTACCCCGGTAGGCCTTTGATTCCTATTGGGTACCTTGTTTTGTACTCATGATGCACTTCTTTATTTTTTTCATGGTATATATACCAATAGGGTTATCAGAGATGTCATGATCATGTGGAGTAGATACAGCTGGTTGCGGAGATTACACTGAGCTTTGACGTCTGAGTAGATTGTGGTTTTGTTGATCTCCAACTTGATTTATTTTTATCTATAGAAGGCCCTATCTAGTTTCAATTTAGTAGGAGTTTCTTTGTAAGATTTTCATTTGGATACTCTGAATAGTATCTCCATGTGCCATTGGCACCAGGTTTTGGGATTTGGGTTGTGTATGCATTCCTTCTGCTTTACATATATCTTCTTATGCTTTTTCTTATATGTTGGATGATTTGAGTGTATATGGCCCATTGCGTGTAGCTCCAAGATATACAGTTAGGCTTGTCTACTGTAGGGTCGTAGATGCCATTATGACTAGAATTTCAAGTCGTGATAGAGTTGTATCAGAGGCAAGGTTCACCGATCTCTCTGGCATTGGAGCACTTACCTAGTAGAGTCCTGCAGATCAGTGCATAGACATCTGCATCCAATCTTCGGGAGGATACGAGGTGCCTTAGGAAACACTCTCATCTTTGAATCCGTTAGTGTTTTTATATTTGTAACATTTTTGAGAACTTACTTTGGCTTTACTCTTTAGCATATGGTCCATATAAGAGGATATTCCAATCAAGAACCTCCCCTAGCCATCTAGGAGGCGGTAGGGGAGGAAGTTCTACCGGTCCCTATTGCCCTAGTTATTTCACAGCAATAGATACCTCCTACACCATCAAAACAACCTTTTCAAGCACTATCTACTATATTTAGAGACCTATTGTGACAGATGCTTTAGATGTTAGACAGTACAGTGGTAGACAAGATGCAGTCATCTGCTCAGGGAGCGGCAAAGAGTGTATCAATCCCCTAGTATTTGTAGCCCACCTATCACCACTGATTGTATTATTTCAGGATACTGCCGTTTCTTCTGCACCAGCACTGGCTCCTACTTTACCCGCATTTGAGGTACTAAAGATGCTGGACCATTTTCTGTGGATCGCTCCCACAAGGCTCTCAGGAGCATAAGGGCATGACCCCCACGAGTTTATTATAGTATGTGAGGAGCACCTGTGGACATTGGTGCTATTGGAATCACATGTTGTGGGTTTTACCTCCTATTTTCTTGAGGGTTCTGCTATCTAGTGATGACAGGTATTTTAAGATTGAAGGCCACCAGGGTTATCCCTACTGACTTCGAGGAAGTTTAGGGAGTTTATCATAGCACAGTATACGCCTAGGAGTGGTCGTGAGGCATTAAGGGCTCAGTTCGAGGGTTTACGTCAAGGCTCCATGATGGTTTGTGAGTATGAGGACCATTTTATTTACCTTTCCAGACATGCTGGTGACCTATTATTTTTAGAGAAGGAGTGGATTCACTGCTTTGAACATGGGTTGAGGTCGGATTTATGGGATTAGGTTGAGTTTCTACTAGTGTAGCAGAAGTCATTTCTTGATATTGTGCACCATGCCAGCAGCATGGAGAATTTTTGTTCCTGGCCCAAGGGGGCAACAAGAAGAGGCCTCGCCATCAAGGTGGGTTTCTAGTGTCCATGTTAGGGGGTCATGGTTTTGGCTAGAGGGCCTTGTATAGCCGATAGTATCAGGTCTTTATTTAGGCCTTCAGTAG
>JBDJHY010290341.1:0-19547 GCA_039654485.1 Withania somnifera | reverse complement strand
AGATACATATGCATTAAAAAAATTAAGATTTACAAATATTAAAATATTTTTAAAAAATTTAAATATATACATTAAAAAAAATATTTAAAAATTTAAAATGCCTTAAAATATCTAAAATATATTAAATTTAAAATTAAAATTAAAAGACAAGTATCTAAGATACTTATATTTTCATTATTTTATATATCTAGAATGCCCGTATTATAAATGGGACATGTATCTAATATAAATAACCTACAAATTATATAGTTAATTTAATTTATATCATTTTATGTAATTAGATACTTTATGATTTATTTATTTTTGTTTAAAGAGGCCTAGTGGGCCTATTTATTCATGTACAAAGCAAGAGGATAGTGGTATCAGTCCAATTAAAAAACCTAAGACTAAATCAGTCCTAAATGAAAAGTAGGAACAAATTGGTCTTCTTCTGAATCGAGCTGATGAAGCTCCAAACATTGAAAAAGCTAAGCTTGAAGGACATGGAACAGAGATCAACTTAATCATCATTTCTAGTGTTTAAATCTTACATTCGATTGTGTCTGATGTTGTACTCCTTTGATTGTTGTACTAACATATGTATGAGCTTAGTTTGATTCTAGTAGCATGTAAATGTCTACTTCCGACACTTTCTGATTCGCAAATTCGAAACCTGATGATTGTTTTGTAACTATAAAATTGCCTTCCCTGCTGATGGTATGTGTAGTAATTTATATGTGTCTTGCAAATACTCTATGAAGGTCATGCATAGCAAATTTAGGAAGAATAATTGCTGATAACAATTAAACAAGACATGCTTTGTATTTTCCTTTCCAAGCTTGTAACTTCTTCACCAATTCCCGAAAGTTTTTATTTCCTCTTTCGCATGCCCAATTGAACATGCAAGGTAAATTAGTGGATATTTACCTTTGTTGAAACCTATAGTCTGCTCCTCCTGAATAACTGAGTGGGCAGCCTTATTGTGCACAAAGAAAAGACTTTTTTCTTTGTTTATCTTCTGACCTGATTTCATTGTTTCTCATACTCCCTAAGTGTCTCCATAGCTAACTGAAGAGCCTTTGTTTCAGCAGCAACAACGATGATGGGGTGTCATCTGCATAGATTAATTGGTTGATAAGGTCGGTCTATTTTAGGCATTTCAAAACCCTTGAAATCCTTGTTATAGAACAAATTATTCAAAGCTCTTGAAAGAAGTTCAGCAAGGAGGATGAATAAAGCAGGGGATAAAGGGTCCTCCTGCTTCACAACCCTAGTAGAGTGAAAAAAAAATCATAAGCCTGGCCATGGAATACCAATTATTAGCAATCATTATCCACACCTTATCAGCAAACATGTTATAGAAGCTCATTTTCTCCAAGACAATAAGAAATCTCCAATCTACTCAGTCATAAAATTTTTCCATGTCAAGTTTAATAATCACATTTGCAGGCTTCCCTCTCTTTTCCAGAACATTCTCTGTAATGCTCCTTTCTTTTACAAAGCCAAATTAGTTTTGTGAAATTATTCTTGGAAGTAAGCCTCCAATCTGTCATGAATAACCCTAAAAATCACCTTATTTAAGAAGTTGAGACTCATGTCTGCAAAGGACTGGACTGGATCCTCTCTTTCTTAGGAAATAACACTAATTTAGTGTGAATGATGGATTCAGGCAATGTACACCCCTTTAAAAAAAAAAATAATAATAACTACAGCAACAATGTCCTTCCCCACTATATTCCAACATGATTGATAAAAGTAATAAGTAAACCCATCAGAACCACTAGCACTATCACCATTTAATTCAAAGCATAACTTTCTTTATTTCCTCAGTAGGGTGCTGATTTAAAGCAAAGTTATCCTTCTCACTGATAAAGGATGGAATGTGGTTTAGTAAGCTCAGCTCAGCATTCCCTCTATCTTTGGTGAATTGCTCCTGGAAAAAGGAAATAGCCTCTGCTGCCACATCATCTTCACTTTCTGCCTAGCTGGCATCACTTTTAAGAATTCTATTAACACACAATCTCTTCCACCTTCAATTCACTAATCTGTGGAAAAACTTGGAATTTTTTCCCCTTCTGTGAACCATTGAACCCCAACCTTTTGTCTCCAGTACTCTTCCTCATAATGCAAGTATATCTTAAACTATGCCCGAGATTTTTGCAATCCCCTTCTATTAGCAGCAGTGGAATTATTTCAAAAAGCATTTTTTTAATTCTGACAATGTCCTCCCTGATAATAAGTTGTTTGAAAATGTCACCACACTTTTCCTAACTCCACTTAGATAGGGCCATTTTGGTGTTCATTTTTTTTTTTCTTTAGACTAACAAAAATCCTCATATTCATGTGTTGTCCAACTATTGCTCACAACTTGAGAAAAATCATCCTCTTCAGTCCAGAACTTCAGAAATCTAAAAGGTCTAACAAACTAAGGTGTTTGTCCACCATAAGATAAAAAGAAGAGGGGCATGATCAGAACTAGTTCTGGATAAGTTATCTATCTCCACATTCCCAAAATATTCCAGCCATTCTTGATTCAACAGAAGTCTATCAAGACTTTTAATGGTACGATTATCCCCAACTCTACCATTCCACCAAGTAGAAGGGCTTCCTTCGAAATTCAAATAAAAAAGCTTACATGAATTAACTAAAGAGCAAAATCTTCGTATTCTGTGAATATACAGGCAGTCCTCAAATTTTTTCTTCCTAATTCAATACTACATTGAAGTCTCCACCAACCAGCCAAGGTGAAGTCATATTATGACCCATAAATCCAGTCTTCCCATAGCATCACATTCAGCATGCATTGTTGTGGTGATAATTGACTTCCAATATAAGAATGTAAGCTTCAAAGTCAATTGTTGCTCAATGTCGTATATTACAGTAACCTGGATGTCATCTTGAACAAAGATTCAAATTTGACCACTTTGGTTGTAATTAACATTTTGCATCCCCAATCTTCTCTTGTATTTTCGTATCTTATTTGAATCTTGGAAAGGTTCTATCAAAGAAATCATGAATAGCTGATGATGTTAGTGCAATATTTGAACTCGTGAAAACCATGATGTGTTCTAACAAACCTCATATTCTAGAATAAAGATTTATACTTCATTGGATACTTGATTTTACACCCTTTCCCTTCTTAGGGACTGGTCTATTATTATCAGTCCTTTTTCTTGTATTTTTCTGTTTTATATGAGTTAGTGGAGATAATCCAGATACCTTCATGGTCTGTTGCATGTCATCCTGAATTTCTCCTTCCTCTTTATCTTCTATAGCTTCATCCTCTATTTCTATATCATCTTTCTGCTCTACTTTCTCTGTGATCTAATGAGATAAAGTGTCATACAGGATTTTTATTGGTAACACATGCTTCTGTGGAATAATATGTTGCTCAACTAGGCTGCTACATATCAGCTCATTGCCTGCAATAACATCCCCTTAAACTTGTTATATCTACTACCACCAGTCATCTCAGTTAACTTGACATCTCTTTCTCTGTATGCTATTATGGCTTCAGTATCTGAATCATCTATTTGCAACGGCTCATGGAATTGTGCTGCTGTAAGGGCTTTCAACACTTGATCATCTTCTGCTTCTTTATTTATCTTTATCTCGGTATTGCATTTACTTTCTAGTTTCTTGCCTTCCATTTTTTGATAATTCTAATTCCTGTATATTGGTATCATTTGTTGTATCCTTTTTGTCTTGCTTTGGTTCTGATTTCTGTAATATATGCCCAGTTTAATGTAACTTGAGACCTCATACTCAGATTTTTCACTCCTTGTATTTTCCCAACTGATATTGTTTGTGACGCATGATTAATATTCTCTCCATGTGTGGTAAACTCAGCATTATCTGTTTCCCTTTGTAACTTATTCTTATTGGACCTGCAGGTGAGGTATAAATGTTGCTCGATCTGTTGTAACATCTCTGACTGTTGTTCACTTGTTTCTTCTAATGCATGTTCCGTCAAAATTGCAAAAGGATTATCTGTTTAGATTTCTTTTCTGGGGGTGACACTATTGTGGCTTCAGCACTTAAAATATCATTCTTGAATCTTCTATTGGTCGGGTTCTACTTTCCAACTTTTCCTCTTGGTACTCCCAGATGCTTCCTCCCCTAGTATATAAAATCTAGGATGTATCTCTTTTCCAGAGTTCTGATCCTCCTGATTGCTTTGTTCTACCTTGTTTTATAACTCAGGATCCAAGTTTCTACATTCCTCCTCCTTATGCCCTTGAAGCGCACGTGAAGCAGTACTTAGGTAGAAAATCATATGGTATTGTGATTTTTTCCACCCTAGCTTCGTTGTTGATTTCATCCACCACTTAAGTTCTATTGTTTTTGGTAATTTAGCTCCTAGGTCAACCTGAACTTTCACCCTAGCACAACTAGGTCTTGTTTTTCTTATGGTGGCCATATCAAGGTGTAATGGCTTCCCAACAACAAATGCTAAGTGAAAGTTAACCATTTATTGTCAAAAAAAGACCGTTTAAAGGTATGGGAATGAAATCCATGTCATTGCTTTCGTGGTTTTGTCATCAACCCAAAATAAGGTGTGGTGGCACTTGTCTTAACTCGCCTAGACAAGTAAGCATAGC
The DNA here is from genome assembly GCA_039654485.1 of Withania somnifera. Lineage (NCBI taxonomy): Eukaryota > Viridiplantae > Streptophyta > Magnoliopsida > Solanales > Solanaceae > Withania > Withania somnifera. Next base: position 14,967 of record JBDJHY010290341.1, on the reverse strand, counting down.
AACAACTCTATGGGATAAATGCAGAAAATAATGAGCCAGCGAGAACAGAGGAGATATAATATAAAAATCTAACTAATAAATCACTCAATATCTAGTGACCGTGTACAAGCCACTAAATAAGATAAACACGATACAACAAAAGGTCTCAATGTCTCCAATTCTCGATAAAATAGAAATAAAGACATAAAATAGTGAAATTTCATGGTGCATGCTAGACTACAAACAACTAGCTCTAGATCTCTTTAAAATTAGCTCAGACTGCGATCTGAGGAAGGATAAATCAAGCTACTCCTGGCTCAGAACCTATACAAGTATAGAAAATTTATGAGCACCACTACCCTGACAACCCGACCATATCCTTCAATGTTATCAAGATGCAGAAAATATCATAATCCAGTAATTTATAACGATAGATACATGGCACATGGGATATCAATAATAAAACCAACTACACAACAGAAACCAGATGTAAAGATCTAGAGATCGTAACGAAGTATTTCACTAAGTCTCATGGACTATTATCATAATAAAATACCTACATCTCCTTTACATCTCAACATATAAGTAACAAAACCAGTAATATAATCAAAACCAAAACCATCACAAATATCAAGGCCTCACTCTTGACCTATCATAAGTGTAGGCATCCCTTCCTGAGTCAACTTACAATTCATGAAAAAATTTCATTAGTTGTACCATAAATTCACAGGGGGACGATGTCCATCATCACTCATATTAGTCCTCGATATAGGAGTCTTTGTGCGATAAGAATGGTAGATTAGATGCGATAGAAAAATGAACTCGTAGACGAGATTCTTAAAAGGGAGAGGTTAGGGTACAAAGGAACTATAATCAAGTTTAACATCTATACCAGTTCCTAACACACAAATCCAACCGCAGTAGGAAGGATACAACCCACGCAACCGAGAAATGAACTTGTAGAATAGATTCTAAAATGACTAGACCTATATAGATATCGTAACTCATAACTAATACGTAATCATATCATACACTAGTGCATATCTATCATTTAAAACCAGTCCTTACCATCCTTTAGCACTCCCCTCAGTCTCTGTCACATAAGTTCAACCATGATAAGAAGGATACATCCGACGCAATCAAGAAAGAACTCTACCATCAATAGTAAAATACGTGCCGTAACAAATCTACATTATTTAATCCAAGATGGTATTGAGGGCTTCTGTATTGTCGATTAAATATTTGATAAATATATTTATATTTTAAATTTATGATGATATCATTAATCTCGGATAATTTATGGACTTGATTTAAGTTTATGCTTATATTATTTGTATCATTTAACCATAATAGAAATGACAAATACATAATAAATGAAATGAACATTTCATATTATGATAGAAAATACGTAGAAACTACATTGAATGTCAAAACACTGATTGCATAATATATTAGAACAATATAGAAAATAATAATACATAAAAAAATACAACTATAACAAACAAAAAAGCAACATTACGTAAAATTCAATAAACCTAACCAACTACTTCGCATTTTCATAATAAAAATAAGACGAGAGAACACAACTAAGTCTCAAACTGTTGATTTTTTCTCATTTTTATTTAATTTTTCTCTCAAAAGATTTCTCATGTCGAGTCTAAATTCCTTTATATTGGAATATTAGTCATGTCTAAATGTCCGAGTTAAAAGTTTCTACACAACCTGATTTTTATTACTCCAGAGATCATTGTAGGATTCTGACAATTTGGATCAATTGTTTTGGTGTTTGTAAAGAGTCGAAAGTAAGATTTTGTGCTACATTTCAGAGCAAACAAAAGTAGATTACTAATTTTAATTTCAAACATTTTAATTTAGTTTGTTAAACTTTTTAGGTAAATGATGGATGCGACTATCTGTTCGAATATGATTTTTTTGATAAAAGGGAGGTCTCCTAGATGATAACTACTTCACAAAGCAATATAAAGTCCGATATGAATTTATGTCTTTATTTCTATTTTTATTGAAATTCAAAGAAGACATCTACCATTGACGGAAGAAAATTCAAACTCCAAACCTCATTAATTAGATTTTCAATTTCCAAGAAGAATTTTCTATTGGATAGGTAATACGAAGATTCTTATACGAAGATAAACCCTAATCCCTAGCTTGATCTAAATCTAATCCAATGGCCACTCCGGTCACTGGTCAGCCATCAGCGGTGGTTGATCAACATCTCTCTCTTGTGTCTAATAATTCTTTTCCTAGTTTGCATCTTGAAAAGTCGGATAAGAGTTCCATATTGTCTAAAGTGCCTATAATGCCTAGAGAAAATGCTATTAACCAAAATGACAAGATGAAATATGCTGATTTGATGAAACACGGTAAAAAGAAAGCACGTCAGCCTGGTAAAACATTGATAGTGAATCCAATTCCCATAAAGAAGTTGTCACGATCCTATTTAAAGTCATGATGGCACTTGCCTTAACCCAACTAGACAAATCAGTCTACTTAGGGTACATGCAGAAACTAATAAGTCGGCTAGAATAAAAAAAGGTACAAATATAAAATACCAATTATAAACCACCCAGAAATCGGTGTCACAGTGTACAACCTCTAATACAAAGTGCATAATCGAAAAATATATATCTGAAATGCTTCGGATCCTCAAACATGATCTAATTGTCGGATGACATCAGCTATCTCAACTCTCTGATAACTTGAGTCTTGGACTAATCGGGAAGAGGGAATGATTAAATCTCACCGGGTTTTGTACCCACATGAGTTTAGAAAAGTAAGGGAATGAGTACCTAAATAAATAATGGGTATCCAACAAGTATTTCTGGATCAGTACTAACACAAAACAATGACGAATCACCAACTACTCCAAGCATCCCAACCACAATCCTCCAGACTACAAACTGCAAATCGAATCATAGCCAACATTTCATAATGAAAAGTAAATGACAGATACAGGGCGTACGGATAATAATAATAATAAACCTTATAACATAACCGATAATGAATTAATAAAACCAAGATGTCTACTATATCTGAATATAAGTCCCTATGAACACCTTACCAACAAACCATTATCAGTTAACTTAAGAGACGATACTCAACTCATCATATCAAGTGTTACTTCCATCCTTAGTCCATTTGGAGGTTGTGCTTCTCTCGAGTCTATTCCAAAACGTATGATAAATACTCCATTCATTATGTCAAGGCCTTATAGGTGGAGTTTATAAAGCCTCGATTGGTCTCCACCTACAAGTTTGCCTGTGGTAGGAAAGGTACACCCGATGCAACTGAAAAACAAACTCGTGAAATAGATACTAATAAGAATAGACCAAGGTAGCAATCCAATATCAATCTCAAGCATCTCATAATACCGACCACATCTAGATTCAATCAGACTGACAACATCAGTTCAGATAATAAATAAATAAGACGAAGTCAATATCTTATCAATGTTCACAAAACACAGAGGTAAATCACAGAAAGAATCAATGTTCATGCAATGCAATGACAAAGGATGCCATGCAGTCCTACATCAATACCTGTACCATGCTGGAATCTCACATCATCCTCAGCATTATATATCTCGTGTCTTTACCTTTACCACGTCGAAATCATACATTAACCATGGTTTTTATATCAGATGTCATTACCTTTACCATGCTAGAATGGCACATCAGTCATGGTTTTCATATCAAATATCATTATCTTTACCATGCTGGAATCACACATCAGCCATGGTCTTTTATATAAATCATTATTTTTACCACGCCGGAATCACACGTCGCCATGATTTTTCATATCAAATATCATTACCTTTACCTTACTTTTGATTATTTACATTTCGTGTGCTTCGCAAACATGCCTTTTAATCAATATCCAATGCAAGTAAATAATGGGCATATCGTATGCATAGAATAACTAGGACATAATTATCCAATTCATGTCCAAGGCCATTCAAGGACTCTATAACAAAGTAGGGGTCAGGTAAGGTTCAGTTAATCCATTCAAGGGCGTACAACTCAAATAAAAACAATTTATGGTAAATAAGTCAATAAGCCCCCACACAAGCATTTAATCAAATATAATATCACAATGATTCTGCCAAGGACTCTCATGGACACAATCTCAAGTAAGAAACAACTAGAATATATGGTAGTAGCTAATGGGCAACACAAGGTCATCATAACCTTACTCAATTAGGGATAGCAAAGTAATCAAACATTCACCCATTTTTATTTTTTATTTTTTACTTTAACCCCACATGCTTGACTCTAGTGCCTGGGTGAACACTTATCACTATATTGCATGGAAATCCCCCCAAAAAACCCCATTACTCCTAATTTCAAGTAAATAATACATAGCAAGGATTCTATATAGCTTTATAATAGGGTCAACGCTCAACTTACCTTAAATGAAGAAAAGTCAATCAAACCAGAGTCTTTCCTTCGCGCTGGGTCCTCGCTTCTGCAATATCTAATCAAGTATCAACTAGGTATGAAAAAATACAAAGTTTGATATCAATATTAATATTGTATAAACTAGGTCCATAATCGACTCCAGAAAAGCAAAAATCGAGGTTCAGGATTTTCTAAAAATTTTATTGAAAAATAAGTTTTCCATGTTTCAATGCTCATAAATATGAAATTTCATCAAAAGAAAAGTAGTAATTAATCCTCAAAAGTGAAAAATACAATATCAAGGTTTTTCTCAAAATTCCCAATTTTTATACCTTGAAATCACGGAGACTTAACGATTAAAGAACTTACCCAAGTGATTTTCCTCAAAAAATATCTTTGAAAATATCCCAAGTTAGCTCTCATGGTACATATTTGCTGCTCCTGGATGAATAAAATACCTCAAATTCTGTGTCTTCCACATAATCAATCTAGTCAAATCACCTACCTTAGGCACACATATCTGCCTACCAATCCTCAAAACACCCTCCAGGTCAAGAAATACCTTTTTTGCCTCTTTCATCAACACTTTATCTCTAATAATGCACAAATTTTCATCCTCGAATTGCTTTTCCTTATGCTGATCCATGAGGGAAGAACAAGACTCAATGAAAGAAAGATCACCACTATCCAACATCTGCGAGCGAACTAAACTGTTTTTCAAATTCTATATCTCCCTGGCTAAATGTTGCACCTTTGCTCAAATCAATGCAAGGCTACCCGTACTAGATGATTTTCTGCTCAACTCATTAGCTACCACATTTGCTTTACTCAGGTGGTATAGAATAGTCATATCATAATCGTTTAGCAAGTTAATCCATCGTCGTTGTCTCAAGTTCAAGCCCTCTCACTAAAGATGTACTGAGGACTCTTGTGGTCGCTGAACACCTTAGAATGAACTCTATATAAGTAGTGACTCCATAACTTAAAATAAATACCATAGTTACCAACTCAAGATCATGCACAGGGCAGTTCCTCTCATGGTTCTTCAACTGTCTAGAAGAATAGGCAATAACTTTACCCTTTTTCATCAAAACTCTACCCAAAAAAAATGAGAAGCATCACATAAATAGTGAAAGGCCCACCCTCTAAACACAAGGTCAATACTGGGCTAAAGTTAATAAGGTCTAAAGCCTCTTGAAGCTCTCCTCGCACTTATCCGACGACTAAAATATAATATTTTTTGAGTCGAACGAGTCACTGGACTTGCAATAAAATATAATCCCAGAACAAATCTTCAATAATACCCTGCCAATCCAAAAAAAAAAAACTGTGAATCTCCATAGGTGCAGTAGGCCGAATCCAACCACAGGCTGCCTTAATCTTGGCCAGATCGACCATGATACCCTCTTCGTACACCACGTGTCCCAAGGATGACGCTAAACTAAACCAAAACACATTTGAAAAACATAGCATACAATCGCTTCTTTCTCAATCGCTAGAGTACAATCCTTAAGTGCTAAACTTGGTCTGCCCCACTTCTCGAATAGAACAAGATGTCTTTAATAAAGACAATAAAAAATGAATACAAATAAGATCGAAATACCCCATATCATTAGATCTATGAACACTGAGGGGGTATTATACAACCCAAAAGACATCACCAAAAATTCGTAGTGACCATAGTGGGTTCCAAAGTCTGTCTTAGGGACATCTGAAGCCCTGATCCTTAACTGATGGTAGAATGACCTCAAATCAATATTGTAAAATACAAAAACACCCAGTAACTGATCAAATAAATCACTAACCTGGGAAGGGGATACTTATTAGTGATAGTAACCCTTTTTAGCTGCCTATAGTCAATACATATCCTCATTAACCCATATTTCTTCTTTATGAACAAAACAAGAGCACCCTTGGTGATATACTCTAAAATACCGAAGTTGTTCCTTTAATTCCTTTAACTCATCTGGAGCTATACGACACAGAGGAATAGAAATGGGCTTAGTGTCGGCTCTAAGTCAATAGAAAAATCAATGTTCCTATTAGGAGGAACACCTAGAAGATCTGTACGAATGCATTAGGAAACTCACACACTACCAGTACAGAATCCAACGAAGGAGTTTAAATAGTGGTATCTCGAATGAAGGCCAAATAAGAGAGAAAACCTCTATCAATCGAAGGAAGGAAATCACTCTACTAGGATAAGAACCCGTATAACCTTTCCACTTAATATTTGAAATGCCAGGAATATCAAGGGCAACTATCTTGGAGTAATAATCCAAGACTACATGGTGAGGGGAAAGCCAATCCATACCCAAAATAGCACCAAAATCTACTATGTCAAGGATAATCAAGTCTATCCAAGTGTTATACCCAACCAAAAAACAACAAAAGACTTGTATACCCGAGTTACCACTAAAAAATATGGAGTAGGTAGAGAATCAATCATTATATCAAATTTGGAAATAGGTAGAAATATATGAATAAGTAGAACCTGGATCAAATAATACTGAAACACAATGGTGGAATACTAGAACAATACCTATAATCATTCTTCGAAGGCCTCAACCTATGGGCTATATGGAAATTCATAGCAATGAATACTGTCGTTACAAAAAGGAACCTCTCTTCTATAAAATTCATCAAAACTGTAGCCCTTCCATCTCCTCTACCAGGAGTCTGACCCTCTCTACCAGTATATGCTCTACCTCAACCTCTCTCTAGAGGTACTGGTGCTCTAAATGGATACCGAGAACTAGGACAGGTCCCTCCTTGACCCTGATCCTGTGATCGAAAAAATCTCACCACATGGCCTGGATCTCCACAGGTATAACAGGACCTCAGTTGCACATAATTTTGTGATAGCCCAGATAAATTCGAATGACCACTATAAACAGTCTGCCTCTATTGAGGACCATTAAAAATCTACCCCTAGCTGAAAGATCCATGACTGGTATGCTCACACTCTGAAGATTGCATCGTAGCCTTAACTGGTCATTGATAATGAGAGGATCCACCCCTCCTGAATGAACTCTTACCTCTAGATGTATAACTTGAAACTGAAAAGATCGATGGGTCCTCTTTCCCCTAGGGTCCCAAAAATCCCCTCGCTTAGTCAACTCAGCATCCTTGGCTACTCCAACTATATCAGAAAAATATTCCCCCCGAGGGCCAATTTGATCACTGCCATATGAATAGTAGATGCCAATCCATAATAAAACAACCAATACTCTTAGTTATATTCATGAGAAGAGAAATAAAAAACCTAGATATAGTACAAAATCATATCTCATACTATGATACTGTTATGTTCGCTAGGTCAACGCCTAAGATCTGTATTGGTTCTCCTCTCTTAAAAACTCCAAGGGATATATCTGTTATAGAAATCCTATACAAACTCATCCTAAGTAATAGGGAGTGATCAACATGGTATATCTTCTACATAAGATTGCTACCATTGTTGGGATATCCCAAAAAATTACATTGATAGGTACAAAACCTTGTGTGAGTCTATCAACTTCATACTCTCTAGCAGCTCACAGAAAGTAGCTAAAAACTCAGTTGCATCATATGCTCTACCACTCTGAAATATTGAGAGATCCATTTTCCTAATTTTCTTATAACGACATGCTCGTCGTTTGATATAGCTTCTCTAAAACAACTGGGGCCCTAAACCCATTAATTATATACCCTCATCTATGTGAACCAAGGGTGGCTGTCCCACTATTCATAAACCATAGGAAACTTTTGTTGTTGATTTGAAGTCTGTGATCCTATAACATCTTGGAGTCCTTGGGGTGAGCCAACTGCACCTCTATCATGATCCAGTCTCCAAAACACCTAATACTTGAAAAAAAGTCTCTTGAAGCAATGGAATGCCAAAATTATTTAGAGCTGCATGTCCCTCAACCTTTTGAATATCTAGCTCTGAGGAGGCTACTTTATCCTATTCATGCAACTCTGCGACCCTTTGTTCTAGTCCACTTCTGGCCCCTACTCCTAACTAATTCATCCTCAGTGGGAGAAAATATAGTCTTTTGTCTGACTGCTAATCTAGTCCTTACTATCTATCATAATACAAACTCATCTCAAAACACAAATGTACTTAATACAAGATAAGAATGAAAAAATGAAGGGAAAAACTTCCTTGAGATTGTCAATCCTTTTGAAGATAAGTAATGGATGTTTCCTCACTAATTTGCAAGACTCTACTAAACCTTGTCTTGTACATATATGATACTCACGAACCTAGAGGTCTGATACCAACTTATCATGACCAGAATCCCAAGTCGTGATGACACCTTCCTTAACAGGTGAGCCTATACAACTCTAAAACGGAAAATATTGAAAGTAATTAATGAGATAAATAAAAAATAAGGTACATTGAAAAATACAACTATAAAACCACCCAAAAACTGGTGTTACAATGTACGAACCTCTAATATAAGGAATACATAGCCACGAAACAATACATAAGTCTCAAATGTCTAGAATCCTTAAGTAGTGTCGAATATATAAATAAAAGAGTTCGTACATCTGTCGTATCTCAAACAGCTACCTGAACTCTCTAAATTCATGAGCCTTAAACTAGATCAAAATGAAGGTGGTCAAAATGCACTGGCCTATGCACCTACAAAAGTGTAGAAAAGCAATTTAGTGAGTACCAAATAACAAAACAAGTCTCAACAAGTATTGATGGCCTGGCACTAAGACAAAATAATGAAGAATCACCAACTATCCCAACCATAATCGTCCAGACTTTGAGTTATGAATCAGTACAACACTAGCAATTTATAATGAAACTAAATGATAGATATAAGGAGTAGGGTTAATAATAATGCTAAATATTAAAATAAAACTCATAAAGAATTAGAAAAACTTGAGTTTTCACAATGACTGGATCCAGGTCCACACTGGGACAATATCAACAAGTCATTACCAATTAACTCAATGATGTATCAACACTCAAGTGAAATACTCAATCCATATTGGTCATAATTCGACCCTTATCCTATTCGGAGACATCTTCCCTCCCGATTCCATTTCATAATTCATGGGTAAAACCCAATTCATAGTCATAAGGACTCATAGGTAGAGTTTATAAAACTTCGCCATTCTACAAGTCCGCCCGTGGTAGGAACGGTACATCTGATACAACTAAGAAAATAACTCGTAGAATGGTTACTAATAAGAATAGGCCAATGAAATAGTTCATAAATATCACTCCCAATCACTCATAATACCATTACCATCTAGAACCATCAGTTCTTTTCAAATTATAATCTTTAAATGCCTTTCTTATCACTTTCAAATGACTTTTCGTTTTAATATCAAGAGCATATAGTTTATCTAGCCATATAGGAATCACAACATCTTTACAATTCATTAATGAAATAAGGCCAAAAAATACCATGGCAATGTATAAATAGGCACCATAAACACTTGTCCTCACAGAGTAAATAGGTAAATCATCCAATGAGTCAATATACGTTAGATGCAATAATTATATGATGTAATACATACAATCAACCTCAATATCAGGGCATTAACAGTTGGAACTTGGGCACACTATCAAGTAAGGAACAAATGGAATATACTAAAACATCTCATATGTACCACAACACCATATTAATCCTTACTCAAATTGAGATATTAAACGGATCAAACATTTACCCATTTTTATTCACTGGTTTTAAACCCTCATGCTTGACTATAGTGCTCGAGTGAACATTCATCACTACACCTATATACACCCTAAATGATCCCCACTAATACCAATTACAAGTAAGTAATACACAACAAGAATTCTATATAGCTTTGTATAGGGTCAAACCTCCATTTGCATTGAGAAAAGAGAAAGTAATCAAGCCGGTGCTTTTCCTTTGCGCCTAGCTTATGATCCTACAATATATAATCAAATATGATATAAGCATAAGAAAATATGAACATTAATACCCATATTAATATCTCACCAAAATTTCCCTCAAAAAGCAAAAACCACGGGTAAATGGATTTTCTAAATTTTTATTGAAAATCAAGTTTCCCATGTTTTAAGGATCATAAATATGAAATTTTATAAAAACGGAAGTAGTAATTGACCCTCAAAACCTAAATATACAATATCAAGATTTTTCTCAAAGTTCCCAAATTTTATACCTTGAAATCTTCAAATTCGATATCAAAATTGAGGAATATTTATCATGTAATTGAAGATTCAAAGTTTTTGAAACTTATCACCTCTAAAACCACCTTTAAAAAAAAACCCCAATTGGTATTCCTATGTTAAAAATTGTAAAATGGGGAAAAGGAGCTCGTGAACATATTTTTTTCCATCTCACTGGATAGAGTCACCCTACACGATGACTTATCACGCGATTGCGATGAAAAAAAATATTTAGGCTCGCTGTATTACTCTACGATGTCACGACCAAAAGTTCAGGAGATTGCGATGCAATGCCTATGCACGTGATCATGATGAAGGTTCTATGTCTACACTAGAACTGGGATTTGAAAGAAAAGTGCTTAAAAATTTTAACTTCGATTGGACCCTCGGGATTCATTCAAAATCACATGAATTGACCATATATGCTATCCCACTAAATTCGCACATTATGGACTCAATGAAATCATTAGAATGCCAATCTAAGGTCTCCTTGACCCAATACCCACCAAGGTTAAAAATAGAAACTTTACTCAAAAAGGCGAATTTTCCCTTGGAACTTCTGAAAAATATTTTGAACCTTCTCGTAGACCAAAAATGACCTTACGAATCCAACAAAATTTGAATATGAATGCCCGATGATCAAATATTGACCAAAGTTAAACTTTGGCCTAAAACTCAACTTTATCCCGTCTGATGGTTACAATCAACATAAAAAGTATAGAGATGAAAAAGAGACCCCCTAGACCTATTTCCATATTCCTAAGCTAATACAATTAACTAAATTCCATTTTGAGACCCTGAATTCTAAATGAGGTCTCAAAACTCAAATATCTCAACATAAAGGACTCCAATCACTAAGAAATTTTCAAAATTCACAACTTTTTAGCTTCAATTTCAAACCCAACCCCGTAAACTAACAAAATACAACTCGAGGAAACTATAGAGAAGGGTAAAACAATACTTTAATTAAAAAGTGCCAAAAATGACCTTTAGGGTCATTACATATAGGGTCCCTATCAAACTCCGTTATTCCCACTATAATTTTCAAGTAATCCAAATAACGCATAAGCCTACTACTTAGATAAAGAGTCGAAAACCTTAACTTGCCTTACAATTGAAGAAATCCTATCAAAATTAAGCCTTTCAACACTTCCAAAGCCGCAAAACCTAGTAGAATATGGATTACCCATAAGAAATCATGAAGAACAATATCCATATTGATATACTTTAAATAGATCCAAAAATTATCCCAAAAATTATAGTCGAAAACCCCTAACCAAAACTAAGAATTCTTTAAAATCCAAGTTACCCATACTTAGCGAAGTTCAAATATCAATTTTCATCCAAAATCAAGCTCAATTTGGGATTCAAATATTTAATTTACACTTTAAAAGCTTGGGTTAAAAAACCCCATGTTTGAATATTTCAAAAATAAAAAAATAAATATGAAATCACACTTATAAATCCAAAAAAATGAATGTGGTTAAGAAATCTTTCAAAGAGCTTCAATATTTTAAAAGATGTTTGTAAAGGGTTTGGATTACCAAAGATGGTATAAAATTGTTTAAAAGACTTATATATGAGTGCTCATACCATGGGTAATGACGGAATTACCCCTTATTAAAACATCACAAATTTCCCAAAATGAAACCATGTGAGAGAGCCAACGACCTTTTGACCCCACCCACGAGCCGTGGATCTCAAGACTTACGTAAGATTAAGAAGACAATGCATATCCATATGAGACCCAAATAGGACATTTGGCCTCCCTATAAACTGTATGGCCCTCATACAAGTTGTATGACAACAAAAACACTAATTTTTTCACAACCATCGAATGGATCCTAGGGGTTCATTCGGAACCCTATATAAACAAGTCATTTATGCAAATAGACTAAAAATGTTTTTTCAGACTCAATGGAATCATCAAAACATAGATGTCACGACTCGTTTTTGCGGATTATGATGGCACCTACTAAACCACCAGTAGGAGAACCAAACCCTGTACTCCGGAGCCAAAGTGGAGGACTACTATATTAAATATGAAAGTATTTCAAAATCAGAGATAATGATAAGCGAAGTCTTAAACTACCCAAAATTCGGTATCAGTGTCAAACTAACCACTAAGTACAGAAATGATAAAACTGAAATAGGTTCAGTATAAATGCATCTCCGAAATACAATGGAGATTTAATAAAACATAAATCTAAAAAGAAGCAGGAATAAGCTGGATGCCAAGCTCACCCTAAATCTTTGATATAAATAAGATCCAAATGAACAACTGTCTGTATCATGAATGGGAACCTGTACTCGGATCTGCACATGTGCAAGTGTAGTATGAGTACAAGTTGTCGAAGCAACCTGTACCCGGTAGGCTTCAAGGGCCTACTGAGTACATAATAATAATAAAAGTAGTAAATAATAGAGTACAAGAAAAGGGTCACAGAAGCAAATAGTATAATAGGGGAATTAGCAACTCAATTACCAATCAAGTGTAACATAGACTGATATCACTAGCTAGTCATATAACAATATCTCAGGCAATGGAAGAACACGTATCTGACATCCTAGAAATAACATATGTGAAATACAACATAATAAATGGGAATCAAGGAAGATAGGAGTAGAACATGGTCGTATACCGTAACCTCAAGTAAAAGGATACATAACTGAATAAGAGTATAAAGTACTAATCCCACATAACATGAAACAACAAGTAACAAATAAGGACAACTCAGTAGTAATATAGATAATAAAGTAAAGCAATTAAACACTAAAAAGTCCCCCATAAGGAAGCACAACGTACACAGAAACATGCTCACCCATAGATCCCCTACCCGATCTATGAGCACAATGAAGAAAACAAGTGCAGAAAGTAACATACATATGATCGTTATTAGAACCTTACATCCCAATTTCAGAACCGCAATGTTATCCTACCGGCATCTTGTGCCTTATATCAATGTTATCCCATCAGTACCATGTGCTTCATATCAGTGTTATCTCGCCAGCCCTTTGTGCCTTATATCAATGTTATCCCGCCGGCACCTTGTGCCTCATATCAATAATATCTTCTAGCCGTAATCGGCAAGTCAAGGCATACAATGCTGGTGTATGGTAGTATCACCTAAGGTCCTCAGTAAATCAGTATCCTCATGTTTCCACAATCAATAGTACCATGTGTGTCAAAAAATTGTACTCACTTCCATACGACGACAGTCTTAAGTCCCAGCGTTGTACTCACTGCCATTACCCTGTGTGTAGGGGCTCCAAAACCCTGCCAAAGAAAAGGAACATTCTCTCCTAGTGGATCCATCAAGACACTCTAGATATATTTACTGGGCCAAAATAATACCCTACATTGGCTACGCAGGTTCATGGGTTTAAGGACCTCATGCCCACCCTCGGTGCTAATACTTCTCACGTTTAACATCAACATCAATTAACACTCTTGACTTAGTGTAGCACCCTCAATGAAACCATAAATCAAATTATGCTTCAACACTCTACACAAGTGGAACAACCTCGTTGGAACACAATCCAAAAACATTACTTTAAACCATAATTGAGTTAACACTCTTTTGAAAACAAGAATGTTTCACTTCATAGTCAATTGACTCTCAGATTATAATTAAGCATAAAAATCATCAACAACTTTCATACTTCAGTTCATGTTCAAAATCATGTAAAAGCCAATTAGTTATGACATTTTACTTCTCAACTCAAGTTTAAAAAAAGTAAACTTTAAAAACATTATTATTTTCATATTTAAAGACTTCATTATTTTTTTATGCTTCAAGACTTCTCATAACTTCTATCAAAACTTTTAAAAGTCATTCTAACTCATGCAGACTATGCAATGTAGCAATTACCATGCAACTTCCCAATTATATCTCAAGTTCATCAATTTTATGCAAAACTTGTCAAGTTTTATGCTTATGTCTCAATTTTCATAAGTATGAATCTTCATTTTAAAGGAGATTCAACTTTTAGGTAATAAATATAAAGTCTCATACAAATGAGAGAAAATATCAATGATTAATAATATTCAAGAAAATTCATAAACATGTTCTACCGTTTTAACCTTTAGGAAAAGGATATTTGGGCACAAGGATGAAATGAGTCCTTGCTGATAAACCACATACCTAATTTAAAGTATTTTAATGGAGTAAAATTGTAGAAGAAGTTGTTGTAAATAAGAACTTCTTTTGACCCTAGCCTTGCCTCTTGGGAGAATGTTGCAGAAAAAACCTTCTCTTTGAATTTGAATAATCAAAGAATGAATTATAATAACCATTTGTAATTTAAATACCAAGTAACTTAGAGTTAAAAATACATAGTATTATCCAATTAAAAAGTAGAAAAAGTCAAAGAAATCCCAGGAAAAATGAGTTAAAAATTCATTCGGGC
>JBDJHY010290331.1:0-10078 GCA_039654485.1 Withania somnifera | reverse complement strand
GCATTATACATTTCTCTAGTTTTCTCTATATGGTTTGTAAAACTTGGGATCTTATTATTTTTATAAAATAACCTAGGAATCATGCCTAGTGGATTTTCCAAAAAAAAAAAGTCTACTCTAAGAAAGTCACCATGGTTAGATCGAGTTCTTTGTGGGAAACCTCCAAAAGAGCCCGTACCTCTTGTACTGAGGAGACAACTCTTGTTTCCCCTCCTAGAGTAAAAAGATGCAAGTTTGGAATTTTTTGTGGTAGCTGATTCAGGAAAGACATGGTACCGTCAGAACTCTATATCCCGGTACCTCCCTATTGAGAAGATTGATAGGGCTAGTCTGGTGACGAAGCTATCTTTAATTTTCACCATGGTTCATCATCTTGGATTAGATTTTATCTTTGGGGACTAGGGAGAGTGTAACATCGACACGGTCCCTGAAATTTATGCAAAATGGAACTCAAGGGAGGCAGACGAGGTTAAGGTACGAGGGCTCACTTCTTGGTTGACAACATCTTTTGTAAATAATCTTTTGAACTCCATTGACGAGGACGACATCAATTCATTGAGGGACTTATGAATATATCCTTTGTACCAGCAGATTCGTCACACATTGTGTGGTGTGAACTCACAAGCCTGATGAATTTGGGATGCTTGAGGGAACCACTCAGCCATTCCCTTCTCTTACTTGAATAAGAAATCCCGGTGTTGGCTAAAAATAGTCAACCACTATCTAATGCCGATTAATTATTACACCACCGTGATTCAAAGAAAATCTACCTGGTCTATGCACTTATGACCAACATAGAAATTAATATAGGTGGGGTGGTACAAGCTTCAATGAAGAAGGACAGGTACAGTAGGTGGTGGAGTACAACTTCGGGGGCATGATCACCTAATTTTTGTATGGACAGGAGATTTATGAAGATCCAACATATGTCATCCACCCTCCACTAGCTAAAGTGGTGGATGTCACTAAAAGTAAGGTTAAAGCTAATATTGGTGGTGGACATAAGTTGACACAGAAGAAGCATAATGCGATGTACGAAAGCTATTTCAGTTTCATGTATGGAATCAAAATGCTAAGGCTATGAATCGGCGGGAGGCCTGCAATTGAGGAAGAAATAAATGCAATACACTTGCAGTACCTTCTAACTGATCATGCCCATAAAAAGTGTCGAATCAGGCCTGCCTTTGTTGAGCCCATCAAAGATGATGTCCCCAACGAAGATGAATATGCAGCGGGGGAATCTGATGAAGAGGAGGACAGTGATGCTGAGGAAGGTTATGTACTTTTTAATTTTATGGTTATGTAATTCTTATATCTTAAATTGTGTATTGTAATTACTTTGATGACTTTATTTTGTATGTTAAATTTATTATTTTATTCTGTTTTTAGGGTTCCTTAGTTTTTCTTGCTAGTTATTTTCTAAGGATAGTCCCCTTGATTCTGAATAGGTAGTTATTTCTCTTTATTTTATTTTCTGATTAGTCCTAGAATAAAGGACTCTTCTCGATGATGGATGGATGATGACTTTCATGACCTGATTTCTTGGATCATAATGGCACCTACTATACCACCCAGTGGGTTCTGGCGGAGGATTACTATATCAAATACGGAAATCACAAGTGTTATAATAAAAAGATAACTAAATGCGAAAGTTTAAAGAGTCAAATAAATACAAAAAATCCCGTGTTAGTATTAAACGAACCACTAAGTACAGAAACAAGAAGTCCAAAATATGTATAAAACAACTATCTTCGATTTATATGGAGATCAAATAGAAATGTCAAATTCAAAGAGAAGTAGTTGAAAGACGGACGCCAAGCTCACCCTGAATCTCGGAAGTAGATGAAATTCGAATGAACAGCGGGCTGTAAATCATGATAAAGAACCTGTACTTGTATCTGCACATGTGTAAGTCTAGAATGAGTATAAGCTGCTGAAGCAATCTGTACCCAGTAGGCTTCAAGGGCCCACTAGGCATATAACAATAATAAAAGTAGTAAATAACAAAGTACAATAAAGGGGTCACAGGAGCAAATAGCACAACAGAGAAAACTAGCTACTCAATTAGGAATCAAGTACAAGTAGGCATGTATCGCTAGCTATTGACATAACAGGATCTCAGCCAATGAAGGAAAACATACCCAGAATCCTTGCAATAATATATGTGAATAACAACTCAATAAATAAAGAATCAAGAGAAGATAGGAGTATAAAATGGATGGTATACCAATAACCTCAAGGGAAAGAGTAAAAGACCAAATAAAAGAATAAGGCACAACATCCCACATAGTATAAAGTATCATTTAACTAGTAATAACAACTAAGTAGTAATAGGAATAACAAAGTAAAGAAAATAAACACTGACAGGTCCTCCAGATAGAAGTGTAGCGTACACAGAATATGCTCACCCATAGGCCCCCAATCTGACCAAAGAGTATATTGAAGAAAACAAGTGCAGAAAAGTAAATACAAACATTAAGTAATCAATCTTGTGTATGCATACTCTCCAGTACCCATAGGACCAACAGGCAGAACCTATGGAAGGATAACTTAGATATTCCTAGTATAACACTCTCTTATCTCCTATACCCCCCTCCAGTCAGCCACAGCTCAAAGGAACAGTCCATGGAGGTGTGTCACTATGTACAATTTCTAATGTCATCATAACCTCACACCCCAAATCCCGGAACCTCAAGGGTCTTAATAGTTTGGCTTCTCGTGCCAAATGTCAATAGTCTCATCAAGCCATCCTCGACAAGTCAAGGTGTACAATGTCTGTAGATCGTAGTATCACTAATAGGCTTAATAGGTCGAGTATCGTCAAATTTCTATAACCAATAGTACCATATGTGCAAAAACTATACTCACTTTCGTTCGACGACGGACTCAAGTCCCAGCGACTGTACTCACTGCCTAGTGGAGTTAGTTTCAAGTCCCAGCATTTTATTACTAAAAATGATAATTCCGGGTGTTAGGAGGTGAAGCCTGGACTAAAACAAGTAAAATTAGTATTATTGGGTGCTCGATACCATGTCGAGACTAAACCAGTAAAAGACGATTACTTATACTATTATTATTGTGTTCTCATTTAGATATTTGTACTTCCATGAAATTCTATCATCATATCATCCACTATGGATCTTTATTATCAATTTTTCCTCTAGCCATCAAGGCTCATAATCTGAAGGTAATACTACCGAGCTCTAATGCACTCTCATCGGAGCCTTAGGCTCGGCCTCTCTGTGTCATGAATGAACAACATATCAATAACACATATATATCAACGTATAATCGTGAATTATCCACTACCTATGCCTTGCACAGGTTTCTATAGTAAGCTACTAAGTCTGGGCCACATATCACTCGGTTGCCACATCTCGCTGCTCCCTTAAGCCTGGTGAGCCAAGGTCTCCATACTATAGGAATAGTTGATAATGTCTAGGAGGCCTCCAAAATAAAAAAAATCTACTCAACCAAACCTCTAAGTTCCTAACTCAACGAATAAGCGAAGTGGCGAATCCTCTTCTCCTTTGTAGGAAATACATTACCAGCATGTCTAGAAAGAAAAATAAACCAAGCCTTATACCCAAAAACTATCATAGTACCCTTGCATAAGACAACAACCTGAGCCTGTAATTCCCATTATGTGTTCCAGAACATGTACTAGGCCATGAAGGCTTCTCCTAACTATACCCAAATTACTGGGGCGGACCCCATAGTCTGTGATCTCTGAACACTCTCCACTAATTACTAGCAGCACCCTGAAGTAAGGAAGAAGTAAATTTGGCCTCGTGCATTACTAATAACTCAAAAGTCCTTAGATGCTCCTCATAGACCAAGGTAAACTCATCGGGATACATCCCTGCACTCCCCAAAACCTAGAAGGGACAACCCGTAAGAAGTGGTATAATATCTAATACACCTCAGAAGCGGGTATAGTAAGAGTTAATGGTAGTATAGATGCAATGGAAGTAGTATGATGAGCTGACACAGTAGGTGGTCTAAGCGATGATACTTGGCTCTAAATATTAGGGGAGGCGTTGCACCAAGGTTTTCTCCCTTAGCATATGACTAGGGCCTATATGTTGATTTCCCATTGAGTATCGGCAGAATCTGCCTTAAAAATGTATAAGAGCATAGGTAGTGGTTTACGGAATGTGATGGGGGTGCAGGAGTTGCATGCGTCTATGTAGTGGATGAATTACTAACAATCACCAAAGCATTCCCACTAACCCATCCTGATCTACTGGGAGAGAGTCTTAATTAATGGATGAAGCTCGAATGTACATAATATGCAAAAAAGTGAAGCCAAAGCGAGTTTATCATAGATATATGAATATCAGCTTACGACAAGAATAAAGAGAGGAAAGTTTTCCTAAGGTACACCCTATCCTCCTGAAGATTGGATACGGATGTGAACACACTAGTCCAAAGGACACTACTAAATACTTCCCCCAATGCCAAAGAAACCGATGACACTAGCTAGCTCTAATACCACTTTGTGAAGACCCAAATTTCAAGTAATGATGGTGTCTAGAAACCTCCCATCAACAATCCTATACCTACGTCCCGGAGCTACATATAGTGGTCCATAAACACTCATAAAAAACAAGTAAAATTTAACTGAAAAGACAGTTACAGACGAAATAAGAAAATATATATAACCAGTCCAAAACATGGTGTCAATGTCATACGGAGATACAAAATAAAGTACCCTAAAGAGAAATATATACAAGTACAAAATTTTATAACTTAATGCTACACAAATCCTAATATAAAAAAATTAAGGCAGGCTACAATAGCGGGAAAACATGATCATCCCAAATATTAAAGCTCCTCATAGTCTCTGAAAAACAACAATTTATCTATCACCGATCACGTTATATCTAATATCCTCTACCGGTGTATGTACCACAAAAGTGGTACATAAATATATTATGATTACCAAAAACGGATACCCAATACGCATCATAGACCAACTGGGCTAAAGTAATATTCAAGCAATGAAAAGGCGACGAACGTAAAAATATCAATATAGGAATGTAAGTAATATTAAAATACTACACTGCAAGTATAGGTAACATAAAAAGATGGCTGAGAATGGATTAACTACAACAAGGAAAGTACAGTATCTAAGTATGTAACTCTATTCATGGTTGTCACCCAAGAGTATCAATGAATCCTAGTACCGAGAATGAACCATCGAGAGCTTACATGAACTCTAGGTGAGTATACTAATACCATAAAGATAGACGAAGTAAGTACGAGTAATAAATCATATATATAAATAAAGTAAGGAAAATTCAAATATCCCTCCATAAAACCACTAAGCACAAAGAGTAACAAAGAAAACAAACTTATCGCCACTTCGTGCTTCACAATGGAAAGTACAGGAATCGCAAATAGAATGAACGCTTGGGGGTGAAAAAAAATAAATTAGAATGTAGCCCTTTTTAAATAGGAGGTCGCACCTCAATAGCAACAATAGGGACCATGCCTTGGAGGTTCGTGCCTCTCTATATATAGTAGGAACCATGCCTATGAGGTCCAAGCCTCAATATCAAAAGTACGGGTTGTGCCATAGTAGATCTGTGCCTTAATATCAGTAGTGAGGGGTGCGACCCGAGGTTCGTGACTCAATATCAGTAGTTCGTACCGTGCCTCAAGAGGTTAGCACCTTAATATCAATAGTGTTTGTTCCTCAATATTAGTAGTGGGGGCCACACCGCAGGAGGTCCATGCCTCATTATCGGTTGTGGGGTTGTGTGCTAGGAGGTTCACACAATAATATTAGTAGTAAGGTTCGTGCCTCAGGAGGTCTGTGCCTCAATATCAGTAGTAGGGGCTATCTCCAGGAGGTGCACAACTCAATATCACTAGTGGAAGCCGCGCTCCAGTAGGTATTTGCCTAATTATTAGTAGTAGGGATCATGTTGTGAGTACCCAAGGCAGAAGCCTGCGACGATTAAATCATTATTCCTATTATATTCTTAAAATATCAACATACTATCAGGTGGTCGACGCATAAATTATGCACATATGTAAGAAGAACCCTTACAATTATTAAGATGTAAATCATCCCAATTTTATTAAAAACCAATAACACGCCCATTATCATAACCTGAGGTCGTGCATGTGCTTATCCTATAAGAAATCAATACCTAAAATACATGAATGTAGCACAACAATAAAAATAGAACCTACAGTTGAACTAGGATCGGTTGGAGCCGCCACCTAAGAACTCATTTTACTCACCAAGTCATATCATGGCTCAACACAACAACTAAATGTCCATGACCACTCACGAAAAGGATAGGATATCTAAACATAATCCAATACCCTCTACGTCCCTCAACGGGGTACCTAATAGAAATTAAAAGGATAAAACATCAATAAGTAAGACATCCAACCTAATAACCATCCCACACAACTATCTACGCTTCACATGTTTTTTACAATAGACCAGTCTAATTAAAAGTAAGTCAAGCCTACTTGGTCACCAACGAAAATCCTCAAAAAGCATGCAACACCAGCCTAATGCTCTGAACAAGTCTGAATCCATTCGAAGCTATCATATTACATACCCAGGGGTCAAAATATAAAGAATGAATCCCATATTTTAAAATGAAATCTGGGTCATAAAATGGGCCTAATAATAGGTCCCTAGACCTGACATCTCTAAAAATTAAACTAAAGTTACCGGCATGAAGACCTCAGCTCAAGGAACCTATGGTTCAAAAATAAGATCAATTGACCATAAGAAGGTCCTCAATTGTCTAAAAAATGTTTAAGCTAAAAAGAAAAAAGTATTTTAAAACCAAAATGGAGAAACAAGAAGGCTACACACATAGAAATTGAAGAGAAATAATCCTGTAGTGTGAATAAGCATACCAACAGTCCTTCTATGCAATAAGGCATCATACCCAAAGAACCATTCTTTAATTAAAGAATCAAATTAACTTGGAATAAAAAATAAGGTAAGATGAACTTACCTAATAACAAAGAAGAGATATAAGAACCACCCACAAGTAGTACCCATGATAATTCCCAAACCTTAGAAGTGAAAATTGTGAAATTGGAGCAAAGAAATCATGAATAAAATTTAGAGAAGTGACTGCACTTTCATGGTCTGCATGTATATAACTAGTTGCATTGTAGCGTGATTGCGTCAACAATGCACTATCACATTCAAGGCCCAAGTTCCAAACTGATGTGGTAGAGGCGATATAAGCTCAATAGTGCTAAATCCTAGGAATCCCAGCTGAGCGCGATCGTGTAACAACCATTGTGATTATTCTAAAAAAGGGAAAAGGACAACACATCATGATTGCATCCCAGTAGGTGCAACTAAGTGAAAGTAGGAAAAGGAGACTTACCGTGATTGCAGTTCTAGAGCATGATCGTGCTGAACATCTAGATCTGTAGATTTTTCTATGAATTTTCTAGTAACGGCACAATATTAAATGAAGTCCAACAAAAATAAATCAAATGTGAATTTTGCATGAAAACAGATTCCCAACTCAAAGGAAACGACAAAACACCTATGGAAGGTTGTTTGATAAAAAAGAACCCTAAACCAAAACAACTAGAAAGAGAAACATTCACATAAAAACCCTCAAAATAATCCTAAACATATCGGGAAGAAAACCAATAACCCAACAACCCCAAAATAATCATTCTAGAGCTAATGGATATGTCAGAACCAGGCTCTAAAATGAACCTTAACCGAACTGAATTTTCACAAAACAGGTCAAAATCAAAATATAAACCTCAAAATATGAGCTAAAGGTTAATGTAGTCAAAATTCGATGTTTTGAAGACAATGGAATGGTTGGAATCAAACTCCTAGAGCATTTAATAAGAATTCACTCTCAAGTTCCTCTATTTAAAGGTTAAGCTTCAAAATAGCAAAACAGAGAAAACATGTTATAGAACTACCAGAGAACCAAACTAACGGTCCTAATAAGTCATAAATGGCTTAGAGTCAATAACAAAAATATTTAAATACTAAAGAAACTAGAAGGAATGTAAATAACCACGTGAGTCATTACATTACTTTAATTTCTCTTTCTCTAATTCATTGCAAAACTTTAATCTGTACATAATATTTCTCTAGCCAATTGAGGATGTATTTGGTGTCTGTTTGAGCTCAAATTCAAACAAATGTTCCTTGAGTCGAAGCATTTTCCCTAGTATTTTAAGTTTTATTTTTTAGGTTGTGCAACCCACAAATCCATTTTAGGATTGATTTTTTATCTGAGTTGCACTTGGAAATACATTTATCATTCTTCACCTCTTGACTACTAGAATGGAATTTTGTTAATTTTTAGTCTTTCAAGTCATCATTCTACAAATCGGGCTTTTTGGTGCACTTTTTGAGAATTTTCAATGACATCCAAGTAGGTTAGGCCTACTCATATCTTAGACTAGTTAGTTTAAGTTATTTGTATGGTGTTGGATAGTTGTTCGTGGTGTTTGGTATCACTTTTCTGTTGATATTTTTATATTTTTACTGATTTTTTGTCTTTTAAAGGGACACAGTTGGCTTTGGGCTATAGATTGATGTTATAGCCTTTATGGAAGCAACCTTAAAAAATAGAGATTGTGTTGTGCCACATTATGACTTTGGGTGAGTTATGTGCTTAGTTGGTGGCATTTGGAGGATCTTAGATTTATTTGAGGGCTACTTATCTATGTTATACTATTCCACAGGCATGCATTGTACGTTTGGTTTGTTTATACTTGGTTCTTCAGGACCAAAAATTTAGGTCATGATGGCATCTATAGCCCTCCAGTAGTTAAGCCTTACCCTACAAGCTACAGCTACACGTAATAGGCTATAAATAGTTAATATATCATACAAATTTTGACACTTCTAATTTGCAGATACAACTAGGATCTTTGACATTCGAGCTAATTGTTTCTTCTTTTTTGTTATAGCTCACTTTATTTGGTTAGTAGTATGCCTTGTGTAGTGTTTTTTTGTAGGAGTTGTATTTGAAAGTGTTAATCTTTTGGATACACTGTTTAGTTGCTCTATGTGCCATTGATACCAAGTTATGGGATTTGGGTTGTATATATTTTCTTTTTGTTCCGTTGTTGTGTTCATTTAGACTATGTGATTACCTAAATTGTTGATTATAAGTGTTTGTGTCCCATTGCTAGTAACTCCGAACTGTAGGGATAAGCTTGTCTACTAGAGGGGTGTATAGACCATCATGACCCAAATATTTTGTCGTGACAAGTGGTCAAAAGATGATGAATGACACCCATATTTCCAAGTGCAATGTTGGTCGGGAAATAGGCCTAAAAATGAGCCTGTGAGGTCCATAGCCCCACAAAAATACTAAGGTTACCAGCATAAAATGTGCTCAATTTGAACGCCAAAAGGTACTCAATTGAAAAAACAAAGTTTAAACTAAAAAGATAACAAACCTTTCAAGAAACAAATCATAGAATCACGAGGGATACATACCTTGAAATGGAAGGAGAAAAAAACCCCATAGTATTAATCATTCTACTAGATGTTCCACCACTCAATAAGGCAACAAATTACACTAAGTTTCATATTGTAAGAACCATTACCCATTAAAGATTCACATGAGCTTGGAAGAAAGAAAAAGGGAAGAGAAACAAACCTAAAACAATGATGTAGGTTAGGAACATGCCGCACAAAGTCTCGGCAATAATTCCCTAAGCTTAGAAGTGAAAATGGTAAAAATAGAGAAAGGAAATCATGATTAGAAATAAGAGAAGTGATTGAAATTCTAAGATATTCCTGTTATATAATTGGTCACGTACTAACTCAAAAAACTTGAGGTTAAGCTTACCCTCCTACAAAATGTTTTAACGCCCTTCATGGGTTACACTGGTGAAAGTCCACATCACAAATGTTGAACTCTAGGAAATGAATCATACGATATGTATAGGATTTTGTCCTTCTGTGCGATGTCCAAAGCTTATCCTGAATAACTTTGTCCCTTTCCACAATATCCTGAAGATAATTCGGACTCCAGGGAGAAACCTATTTACCACAAAACCAACAATTAGGCGATCTTCAAGGCCTCCCATACAAGAC
>JBDJHY010290311.1:0-10078 GCA_039654485.1 Withania somnifera | reverse complement strand
ATTACATTGTGTTTGTTCAGGTGATACGAGATCATCATATAATAATCTTTTAACAACTCCAACCACCAGTACTTCCTCAAACTTAGATAATTTTAGCAGAAAGTATACTAAATAAACATATCATTAGTGAACACCTGACACTGAACCCTATAACGATAATATTGCCATAACGTCAACACAAATACCACTGCAACCAACTACATATCATGAGTAGGGTTATTCTTCTTGTACAACTTTATCTTTGTACATCAACATTCCACCCAAACCAATTCTAGAAGCATCATAATTTATAGTGAAGTCCTCACTATCAACTGGTAAGGTCAAAATAAGAAAGAACTCAATAAAGATTTAATATTTTAGAATCTCTCCTCACACTCATCCAACCAGTGAAACACAATATTTGTCTAAGTCAACTGAGTCAATGGAGCAGTAATTGAAAGGAAAACCTACCCAACCTCCAATAATTCCCCTGTTAAACCCATAAATATCTAAAATTTAGTCAATTAAGTAGGCCTTGACCAGTCTCTAAGAGCTACAATCCTGGACCAATCAACCATAATACCCTCTTTGGACACTACATATCTGAAGAATGCCATAGAGCTAAGCAAAAAATCATACTTCTAAAACTTAGCACACAACCTCTTTTATTGAAACCCCTAAAGAACCATCCTTAAATGCCAAACACGATTTTCCTCAGTCTTGGAATACACCAAGATGCCATCAATGAATAGAATCATAAAACAATTAAGGTATAAAGAAAACACAAAATTTATCAACCCCATAAACCAACATGGGGAATTAGTCAGCCTAAAATACATCACCAAGAACTAATAGTGACTATACCTCGCCCCCAAGATGCCATAGGGCTATTAAAGGCCCTAATCCTTGACTTATGATACCCTGATCTCAAATCAATTTTAGAGAAAATTGCAGTGCCCTAAAACTTGTCAAACAAGTCATCAAAATGTGAAAGAGGATATTTATTCTTAATGGTCACCTTTTTCAATATCCAATAATCAATGCTTATCTTCATAGAATTATCTTTCTTCTTTACGAACAACACTAGTGTACCCAAGGTGACACACTAGGTTGTAAACCCTTTGCTTAAAAAATCCTACAACTAATCCTTAAGCTTTCTCAACTCTGCCAGAGCCATATGATAGGGAGGAATAGAAATAGGATTAGTGCTCGACTCCAAGTCAATAGCAAAATCAATATCCCTATTACGAGGAACACTAGGAATCTCAGTCGTAAACACATCGGAAAATTCCTATAAATGAGAAAAGGCCCTAATAAAGGAGTGTCAACACACAAAAAATTCAAAATAAGATAACACCCCTTCTTAACCAAATGCTAAGCCTGAAGAAATGAAATAACCTTCTGAGAATACGAACCACTCTTACCCTTCCTCTATACCCTATTAAAACCTGGCATACACAAAGTAATATTCTTGACACAAAAATCCAAAAAAGAATAAGGAGAAAGCCATTCCATGCCCAAAATCACATTAAAATCAATCATATTATGCAAAATCAAGTCTACCATATATCATAACCCAAAAAAAAAAAAAACAATAATACATTTTTGGTACTCCCAATCTACCACTAAGGAATCACCTATGGGAGTAGCCACACGAAGGGGCATAGACATGGAATCAAATAGCATATCAAAACGAGTAGAAAAATAAGAAGACATCATAGGATTTTATAGACCCTTGATCAAATAAAACGGAAACAGGTTAGTGGCACACTGTAATGATAGCTATAATGACTACATCAGAAGACTCCACCTCATTCCTAGCTAGAAAAGCATAGTACTAGGTCTGACCACTCCTAGACTGAGCTTTAGCATGAATAATACCCCTACTATCCTGTTGTGCACTTGTACCTGGCTATTCACCCCCACAACATCTATCGGGAGAAGCTACTACTCTCATCAGAGCCTGTGAATTCTACAAATCCTTTTGGATACTCTCTGGGCACATCGTGGATACCACCTCAACAAATGCCCGAGATCACCACAAGTATAACATAATCTAGGAATAACAGTCTACAACAAGAAAACTGAAGAATCATAATGGCCACCTTGGCCATTAATATCTCTGTTGAGACCTATGCCAACGTCACTATGGACTAAATAACTCTAAAATGACTCCCAACTACCAGAAGCACGCAAAGCTGCCTAAAATAGACCACGATGAACTATTTGTACCTATGGAAGGAACTATACCTCCTAACAAGGCACTACAAAACTATCCTAAAGTGTGGAACCTCTTAACCTGAAGATCTCGAAACTCCTCACATATTATCAACTCAAACTCTTAGGAGGCCTTAACTACACTTGGATTGTAGATTTCTCTCAGAAAGCTCTAAGTATTGTCGAACAGATGGGATAAGTAATCCATATTATAAATTTTCTAATACTCTCCTCTTTATCTAGGAGTATCGCTAAAGCATTCCTACCTATGGCATAGAAATGAGAATCATAATCGGCAATGTAAATGCCCACCTGAGATATTCCTTGAACTGGTAATTGAGCTCCTCCCTTACACTGCAAGGCACAAATTGGTCTATAAAGGCTCTGAAAAAGATCTCTTAAGTCATGAGAGGAGATCCAACTAGTCTGGCATCTATATATGCATTCCACTACTACCTGGATGGACCATTCAACTAAAATACTATGTAATCGACTCCATGCATATGAAATATTCTAATCCTCTATAACAACTCATGCAAAGTAGCAAAGGAACTCATATATATTATCTATTTGACCACCCTAAAACTGAGGTAGGTCTGTCTTCCAAAACTGTTCATACGGATGCTGCTGCTCATTTGACATCTCTATCATAACTGCGCCCGCAATCCTAACCCATAGGAAATGCATCTCGTGAACCCTCTTAGAAATTGGTGGCTGGTCAATCTAACTTTAAAATATTGGAAATTGACCCATCCAATCCCAAAAGACTGGCGGCTGACCTGCTATACCTTGAACTACTGGTATTTGATACTAATTTGGGGTCAACGCCTCGACTATAATTTGTGAAACACACAATGTACTTCTATGAGCATTAATCTTAAGCACACTCAACACTTGACAGATTGTATCCCGAAGAAGGGTGCTGCAGCACATTCCTAGGGATCAGCTCATTTACCCCCACATACTCAAGCTTGGGAGAGGTTGCTCTGGCATGTCATATCACTGGGGAAGCTCTCCTAGCCCTACCTCTACCTCTATCCCTACCACAGGTAGAAGGCTTTAGGATAGGCTGATCCTTTCTGTTAGTGATAGATCGGGTCCTATCCATATGTCAAAAGAACAGGCAAACCAACACACAATGAACCAATGACACTAGATTAAAATAAGAGGAACTTTTCCTAAGATTTCATAGCCTTTCAGAGATAAGTAATAGATGTCTCCACACCTATCCGCGAGACTATATTAAAATTGTCTTGTATATAGTGGGACCTATAAACCTAGTGTTCTAATACCAACTTGTCACGATCTAAATTTTAATCATGATGGTACCTACCTTACCTACAGGGATAGGTCATCAAAACTCACTAGATAAACATAATACATAAATAAATACAAAAGAACTAATAAAGTTAGTGAGAAGATAGAGAGTTGAAATTAATATACAATACTTAATTCCTAAAACAAGGTATCAATTACATCTATACAAGACTTTATGAATATTTCTAGAAGTAATTTAGTCTCAACAATGCATTTAATAAATAATAAAAAGATAAAAAAGGATAAAATGAAACATTTGACAACTGTAGGAAGAACAAATAGCTACCTCAGAATGTCTCAATGAGGTGTCTAGATAGGGGTGGGAGAAATCCTACAATATTCCAGGAAAAATACCTGTACAAAAAGTGCAGAAGAACAAATGTGAGTACACGGTACCTAACAATGTCCACTACTAATACTAATATAAGGCAATAATGAGAACTCTTGAAAACCAACAACATCAGACAATACTATCCAACAACCAAACATACATTTTATATATACACATAAATATGCAAAGAACAAATGAAATCAATAATATTCCATAAAGGCTCAATATCAAGGATGAAATATACAAGTATCATGTTTATGTAACAATCAATATAATCTAGTCACAAATCAGCAACACAAGTATCAACTTAAATATCATATTCAAATACATCTCAGGACAAATACTAGTAATGGAAGAATCACTCTAGTGCAATATTAATGCAACATACCAAAAGAGAGATGCATGTTTGTCCTGCCAGTACACACCTACTGCTTATGACAGGTTAGTCAGACTAACAATTAAGACATTCTAAATGGGCTTCAGACTATGTATCAATTATTCGTACACCCAAGATGAGTCTCAAATTGTCAACAACTCAAACACACAAAACAGTCCTCGGACTGTCAATCACATCATTTCCACGTCTTTCAAGTCACAACACCAAGTTTCATATTCAGTATCAACAAGTACACAAATATCATATATACATCATGGAAATATGGAAATTTCATATCACAAGACAATCTTATTGGCCTCACATGGGAAACCATTTGTCTAATTTAGCTTTCAATTAAAACTAGCCTCTACACACCAACACAATTGGTATATACTTTTAATCACAAGACCACCATAAGGTATCATCATAAGATATCATTTCATCGCAATCAAGCCAACACAGGAAATCATAACTAGATATCAATTTATCAAAATCAAAATATCTCAAGGCATCATAGTAGGATATAAGTTTCCACAACTTATGCCACATCAAGGCATTATAATTCACAATCAACTTGACAATTCACATTGCTAGACAATGGAAGCATTTGATCGACCAATTTGTTTTATTATAGCTATACATATTTGACACTAGCATTCGGGTGAATCCTCATTATTTCACCACACGAGTAACTAAATATTCTTATTATTCCCATTTTACAAACAACTAATCAAATAAACACATAAGCACTTTATAAAAGACCATTAAGCCTCAATTTGCCTCAAAATTTAAGAACAAACAATTACTCTTTGTCTTTTCTCTTTCATAAAGCCTCCAAATGCACACCATCTGGTTAAAATCACATTTCCCATAATACAATACAACTATCAGTACCCAAAATTCAATATTTCAAGGTTTATTAATAAATTTCATATAGTGCCCATAAGGGTAAAACTATAATTTTATTTAAAAGAGTGTTATCCATTACATGAGGAGTGTAAATATGAAGTTTCATAAAATAGAAGTTAAATTTGTGATCTGAAACCATTAAACTCTATTTTTAACCTTATGGTAAAAACTCTATTTTTAGCATTGAGAACGTTCATAGTTTAAGGTTAAAAGCATGATAAAATTGATATATATTGGTGGAATTTGGTTATTAATCATTGCCAAATAATTAGCCTTCAAAAAATCTCTTTTATCCTTGTCAAATTGAGTTAAAACTTCTCTTAGTTTGAAAAAAATGAAATAGTTCAAGAAATTAATATAACATTGGACCAATCGTGATTTTTCCTTGCGATCGCATTATGTTGACTATGATATTAGACCATACCAATCTGGACCTATTGCAAATGTGATGGTATGCTAGTGGTCACAAAGCATTACCCAAATTCAGACCAACTGCCTTATCCCTTCACGAATGCGGACCCTAAGCTACAAACAGGATGAGCTTGACAATCACGAAGAACAATATATTTAACCCTTGGCAAACGTATCTAACTGAAAGAGAACACAAATGATACGAAATCCCTGCACCAATAAACCAGAAATAATAGTTCAACACTATAAAAATCTTACAAAATAGCTTTCGGGATTGATACAGAACCCCATGCATACAAATCATAATGAAACCATACTAAACTAGATATTTCAAACTCAATGGAACTATCAAAACATATTTTGAGGTCTCCTTGACCTGGCACTTATTAAGAACCAAACAAAATAAAACTTTATTCAAAAAGATAAAAATTCCCTCGAGATACCCGAAAAATATAGGAATATCTCTAGAAAAAAACACCTTAAAAATCAATAGAATCATCGAATTTTGAGCTCAAGCACTTACCTCAAATATGATTAAAGTCAAACATTTTTCTTAAACTTCCATATTATCCCGCAAAACTACCTAAAATCAACATAAATTGTTTATAGTTGAAAATAAAGATCCTCCTAGACAAAAATCCATATTCCAAAACTGATAGAACTAGACGATTTCCAATACAAGACTCGAAATTTAAATATTGACTAAAGCTAAATGTTTCCAACTTTGAACCTCTCAAAGTAAAATTTCATCACCAAAAAACTACTTTCGATTGTCAAACTGACCACATAATTACAATTAATATGATATAACGCAACTGCAAGAAAGGATAAAATGGTAATTTATATCAAAAACTAAAAAAAGTGGCCTTGAGGATCATTACCTAAGATGAACATAGTTCAAAATAGTTTATCGCAATTAGGAGTGTTATTCTATAATAACCTTATTGGTTATTTCTTGCTTTTTAGTACAAATGACTATTTTTCCCCTCCTTGTGATTTTATAGTATCTCTTATGGCTTGTTGATGTAGTGAGTTTGGAAATTTGGGTGGTTCACTAAAAGTTGTGTTAAATTGTTTTTTGGGAGGTTGAAAAGGGTGCTTGAGTTGTTCCACCAGTCCCATCATCTTTGGAATGTTTATTTTGATCTAGGAGGCCCTTTGATTTAGGTTTTAGAGCCTTTGTGTGATTTTATGCATTTTGATGGGATACTTTGAAAATATTAAATTTAGGGTTTGATTTGAGTCAATATTTGAGGTTCAGGAGAACGAGTTCAAATTTTGTAATTGTTTTTAACCCCGGAGGTGATTTTTGATCTAGAAAGTAATCTATTTTTAGGGAGGTTTTAAGGGAAGTTTGGCATAAAGTTGACCCTAGGGGGTTATTAGACCAAGAAGACCCCAGATCAGATGGTTCAATTGAGTCCAGAATATCAAATTTGAGTCCAGAATATCAAATTTAGTATGGTTGCATTTATAGTTTCTATTGCACAAGGTATTGAATGAATTCAGAGGGTCCATTCAAAAGATTG
Organism: Withania somnifera; assembly: GCA_039654485.1. Taxonomy (NCBI): domain Eukaryota; kingdom Viridiplantae; phylum Streptophyta; class Magnoliopsida; order Solanales; family Solanaceae; genus Withania; species Withania somnifera. The sequence goes on along the minus strand of JBDJHY010290311.1, from coordinate 3,009 downwards.
TTTAATAATGCCTTAAGTAATATTTCTTTCATCCGATGCAACACCATATTTTTCTTCACATTTGTGAAGCTCCGATCACGATCATAGGGAAAGAGGTTGCTTGACTTTCACGATCGCATGGGGGCTATTGCGATTGCATAGAAGAGGCTTTCTTTTGGGTCGAGTTTGTCATCGCTACCAAGATTGAACCATTAAAATTGCAATGACTTTGTGTCGGGTGGGAATATGATCACATCCTAAAATATGCGATCAAGGTGAATGTACTTTAACTAACTATTTTAAATGCCATTTTGATCCTTTTTTTCATATCTCAAAATTTAGAGCTTGTAAACTCATTTAGGGAGACGACAAAGGTATTTTCTTTTTTAAGATATAGATGTTATGTAAGTTTCTAAATCAACATTTATTCATTTTTTAATAATTATTTCATGATTTTATCTTCAAATATTAATTTTTCAAATTCAAAATTTTGAGATTTTGGACTAATCCTTGAATTGGTGTTTTGATGATTCTTAGCTTGGCTTTAATTTAGCTTTTGATTAAGTTTAAGATTTAGAATTTCCACAATATGCTAATTTTATTTTTTGATAAAATTTTATTTTGGCCCTGGAGGACTCGGGGTTGACTTTAGATTTACTTTTTAGACCCGATCTAGATACAATTTAATTTGGGTACTACTAGAGTCATGTTGACTTATAGAACCCGTTTTTGATTGATTGGTATCTTTTGAAGTTATCCGAAGAGGAAGCGCTAACTTTTGACACTTATAGGCTTGTAATTCATCTTTTAGATAGACTATGACTTAGCCTTCTTTAGGCTTTTCTTGGGTAGTGAGTTTCGTGTAAAGCATACTATGGTTTAGGAAAGACTAGTGATATAAAGGTTATTATGTTGATTATTTCTGATGCCTATGTAGGTCTTGTATTTTATTTTACCTTTTGATGCCCATATGGTCTTGTATTGCATATTTTAGTGATGTCCGTGTACGAAATTGTATTGCATATTCTAATAATGCCCGTGTGGGGGCTTGTGCTGATTATCATCATGAGTGAATTGATTTATTATTTTAGTGCAAGAGCATAGACTTGAGAGGTTTTCAGTAATAATGTTCTTGAATCCTTGGCTTGATATTATGGCTATAGGGCTTTTTTATGAATTGGTTGATATTGTGAGGTTATGTTCATGCTTATATGCATATTACCTCAATTATTGTGTTATTATCATGACCTGTGCATACTCATCATACCTTGAATCATTTGATTGGCTTGGTAAGGTTACTGAGTTTCAAACTGTGGATCCATTGCTTATATCAGGACAGTAAGGTCTTGAAGTCTTGAATGGTCTGATGAATTATCCAGATGCTGAGCAGCGATTATACCTAGTGGTATCAACTATTGATATATACATTTTGAAAATCCTCCATGGATCTCATACAATATCTTACCTACTTGGAGAGTGTATATCAGAGTTCATGGTGGATTATATATCATTCCATATCATTGCATTGCATAATTATTGTATCCTTATCTCTATTTTATTGAGTTGTAATGAGTTATTATACCATGTTGTTACTCAAACTGTTGGTATTTCCTGACTGCAGGTGGATTGGTATACTTTATTCAAATTAGCACTACTTAAGCTCAGTCGGTCTATGTCTTACAGAGTACAAGTGGACTATACTCATTTTTATGTTTCTACATTATTGTGATGTAGATATAGGTACGAGTGGACCCCAAAACCATGAATTCATGCAAGTCATCTTAGTCAAACTATTGTTGAGCTTTTACCTTTAGATGTTTCCTTGACTTTGTCTATCTTCTGCTTTCTGTATTTTGACTTTTCACATGTAGTGTAGACTTATTATATTTATTACTATCAGATTTGTATTAGAGTTGTATTCATGACACCTTATTCTTTGTATAATTTTCATTGGAGTTTATTCCTATATTTCTTATATGTTGTTTTTTTGAATGAGTTTATTAAAGTGAGTCAGGCTTGCCTACACATTGGATTGGGGTTGGTTCCCTAACAACCCATGAGATTTTAGATGGTGACTAGTTGGTATCAGAGCAATAGGTTTTTTAGTCTTGTGTATACAATAGAAAATATCTGGTAGAGTCTCAAGGATCTGTATGACAATGTACCCATCCATATTCGGGAGGTTATGAGACATTCATAAGTAAATTTTAAATTTTGACTCACTATCGTGTAGAGTTATTCATTGTTAGAATTCTAAACTTTGCATTTATTCTTTCGGTAGATGGTGAAGATACTCTTAATTTTTTTATGGTGATGTGACAACCCTCATTGCAGAGGTGCCAACTCGAGGTTGGAGCAGGGTATGAGGCCATAAAAAGGGTAGATGTAATAATCTTAGTGCAACACTGTAATGACCCATATGGTCATTTATGATTAATACACAAAGTCATGTATCTTAGAGCATTTCAACAGTTTCCCTAAGTCATTTACTACTTACAGAGACCGATAGTTCAGATCCCTGGCAACTCAGTCGAGAAATATCTCAAATTCCCTATTTTAGAGCCTAAAGCTAAGTATTCGTTGAACAAAGTCAACTTTCCTTAAAGACGACCTTGGAATTTAATTCTAACAGTTCAATTAGCTTCGAAATGCCAAACAAAGTCAATTTTGACCTTAATTTTGTGTTTTGGAGGTTTTGTTTGCAAGCTATGTGAATTTGTGGAAATTGTGTAAGTTATAGCCTAAAAGTGGAGTTTGTGTGGAAACTCAATGTTTGGAGTGTCAGAATGGAATTCTAACACTTCCAGTTGGTCTGGAATGATGAATTTAGGCTAGGAGAGGTGTTGGTTTAATTTTTGTGCGTGTCGTTCTGAATTCAGGGTGTTGGCAGAGAAGTGCGTGTTTTGGCCGTTTTGGTTTCAGGGGTCATCTTGAGTAAATGACCTCCTATGCAATTTTTGTCAATTCCATTGAGTCCAAAATATGTTTTCCACTCAGAAAACATATAAGGTTTGTCAAATTTGGACTCCG
>JBDJHY010290290.1:0-10078 GCA_039654485.1 Withania somnifera | reverse complement strand
ATTGTTTAGGACTTTTGTCATTTTGATCATTGGAAGAATTAAAGTCAAGCTTGTAAGCTTGTAGTAGTTTTCTTAGGGTTAGTGTAGGAAATTAGGAATGGAGTTCATCCATTGTTGATTTCGAACTCTTGCTATGAATTTTTCTTTGAGATACTCAATTGTGGATTAAATTGAGTTTCCTATTTGTTGAAGTTCATTCTCTTCTTCCTTTTGTTAATTCAAGGATTCAAATTAACTATTCTTTATTCACTTCTCCCTATCAATTTCCAAAACTATCCTTTATTTTGTTAATTCCGCATATTATCGTTTACATAGTTTTGTTAACGATACGTATCGAGTCCTTTCGGATCTCGTATCATATCAATAACAGTTATGCTTCTCCTTAAGCAATAAGGCATGCGAGGAAAGACCCATGGAGGACCCAAACAAAAAAAAAATACTCCTCCGTATACCCCTCTCTTGGTCTATGCATCATGCCCTATGAATTATGGCCCAGGTCGGCAGGGCCCATGGAGGGATTCGAACTCGCATGCAAACCTCATAAATAGTAAGGACCCAAACCCATATGCAAATATTGTAACCAATAGGAACTCAAACCCATGTATTATATCTTAGTGGAACTCAAGTCCATCCAAATAGGTGGATCAAAACCGCAGTAAAATCCAACTACTCCATGATACCATCGGGCTGGGGAAAAATATATCCTGTAGGGATGCTGACCATCCCACAAGGTTGTACTCGGTTGATTATAATATCATCTTAGAGTCTCCAATGACCCCTACTAGTATCTGCACCATGAAAATGGTATCGAAATGCAGCATGAATACCAACACGGGTACCGAATAGGCATCATAGGACATTCGGGCTAAATTAAGATACAAGTAAAGAAATAGCGAGGAAATTAAAATGGGTCAACAGTAATAAGAAAGTAGTAATAAAATAACTACTAAACTATAGGAACATGTAATAAGAACAAGTATTAACACTATTAACAAAAAGGAGGAACGAGAACTAATTATGTAAAATAAGCACAGTTGTTACATTAAATTAAACAACTATTGCATAAGGCTAAAAGCGAGCTATAGAAGACGTACCTGAGTTCAAGCTGAGTACTAATACCCATATGACAATCAAAAGTACCACAAGTAAACAAGCATGAAAGTAAAAGTAACTACTATTAAGAGTTAAAGATAACCCAATGGCCTCTCATAAAACCATTGGGTACAAATAGAAAGGAAACACACAAACTCATCCAGTTAGTAGGCACAAACAACATAACAAAACTTATCGTGACTACCCCTTAAGCCCGGCAAGTACAAACAACGTGAGTACAATGAATGCATAGGGGTTCTAAAAATTAAATCTAAATAATTCCATCTTGTACCAGGAGGCCACACCTTATTAGTGTCAACCGTGAGGTCCATGCCCCATTTGTGCGATCATTGGGGTCCCCGGCCCTTAGTGTCAAATCAAGTGGGGGTCCCAGAACCATAGTGCCAAATCAACTGGAGTCCCAGACCCTTAGTTCCATATCAAATGGGGTCATAGATCCTTAGTGCCAAATCAACTAGGGTCCCAGACCCTTACTGCCAAGTCAACTGGGGTCATAGATCCTTAGTGCCAAATCAACTTGGGTCCCAGAACCTTAGTGCCAAATCATCTGGGGTCCACACCTTCTAATCAATATGTAGGGTCTGCACCCTGAGAGGCCCCGCCTCAATAGTGCCAATTGTTCCAATAGTACCACTTTGTGCTAAATAATATAATTCTGTGACATTTACAAACCTTGTTCTGTTATATTTTTAAAATAGTGTCATACCGCTAGTTGGTCATGGTATAAGTATACGTGTAGTATAAAATCTCATTTCATTAATTAAGAGTCAAAGAAAAACTTCCAGTTTTTGTTACTTCTAAATATACCGCTACCATAGCCCTGGGTCGCGCTCGTGCTTTATTTGCCAGAACGTGAAATGGAAAATGCATGATCATGGTACAACAATAATAATAACAATAAAAAGGAAGTAAAATCCAGACTAGGATCAACCTAAGGCCATCATTTAAGAGCTCATCTCACCCACTTGTCATATAGTGGATCAATCATAACCAATAAGGTCTAAGGCCACCTGCAGCAAGGCCAGGACAACATATACCCCAACACCCTCTAATCCCTCCACAGGACCCCTAAAAGCAAGTATAGAAGAGAAAACTATCTAAAACAAGGTGGCCACTCCAACAAGTATATTACATCAACCTAGTCTATAATAAATGTAAACCTAGCCTACCTGGGAACCGTCAAGAATTCTATAAAAGTATGGAATGCAGGCTCGAATCTCTAAACACAGCCGTAATTACCCGAAACTATTAAATTATAAATCTAGGGATCAAACACATGAAGAATGATACCCATATTTCCAAGTGCAAATTGAGCTCGAATATAGGCCTACAACCCAAAAAATAAACTAAAAACACCATAACAAAGTCCTTAGCTTAAGGAATGCGTGGTTCGAATTTGAGCTTATTTGGACCACCGAAAGATGATCCATTATCCAAACAAAGTTTATGAAAAAGTGCAAAACATTGCATAATCCAAAACCTAAAATGGAAGATTTTATGCACCGGGCAATAAAATGTAACCTGGTCACGAAGAGAAGTCAAGCACAATGCACTTGAAAATACTCGAAAACAGCTGAGAAATTAAGAGAAAGGCCATCATTAAACTAAGACCCTAATTGTGGGACTTCACCACTGCCATGGAAACATAGGGAGAGAACTACTTACCGAACAAGGGGAACTAAGGATAACTTCTCCCAATAACTCCTTAGCACCACTAGGTTGAACCCACGATCGAATTTAGAGTAAGAGAGAAGAGGTGAGAGAAATGGTTGAGGGGAATGACTAAAATATCAATGTTCTCTATTATTTAGCTATCAAAGGTGATGTGCGATCTCACAAAACCACCGTGATCAGGCTAAATCAGGGAAAATTGTAAATGGCGCGATTAGGCCACGGGAGCATGATTGCACTAAAAATGGAAAATGGCATTTTTCTGCAATCGCACTTTAGTGGAACGGCTGTGCTAAGTAAGGGAAAAGGATATTTACCACGATCCCACTGAGTACCTAGAATATATAGAAAATATGCAACAATAAAACTCCCAAATAAAGGCAGGAATCAATACAGAGTCAAACAATAACAAACCACATATGCATTTTGAGTGAAAAACACATTTCAGACTTAACAAAATCGACAATCAGAGGTGGATTGCATGAAAAGGAACCCTAAACCAAAACCAACAAAAACTAGAAAATTTCCAGCTTTTTACAATCGTACTAGAGATGAGCCCAGACACCTCGAGAAGTGCACAATAGGTCAAACTAGCCTAAGGTCACCATTTTTGAAGTTGATGGAAATGTCAGAATTCCAATCCGATGCTTTAATCACCAAAAGACAAACCAAGCTTAAAAATGATCTTTTGTTGAACTAAATTTCCATAAAATGACTCAAACTCAAAATGAAAACCTCGAGACATGAAATTAAGGTCTATTTTGACCAAAGTCCGCATTTCAAAGCTAATAGAACACTTAGAATCCTATTTTGACCGCGTTTACTAAGACTTCACTCTCAAGTTCCACCATTTAAAGGTTATGCCTCTAAAATAGGAAAACTAAGAAAATAGGCTATAGTACCACCGGGGAACCAAACTAACCGTCCCAACAAGTCATAAATGACTTGGGGAAATTAACTAAAATCTCTAAAAAAGGAAAAATCTTAAAGACAAGTAAATGACCAAATGGGTCATTACAACATCCACCAATAAATAGGAATTTTTTCCTTGAAATTAAAGGAAAGAGTAGTACATGAAAGCTTAAACTGATGTGGACACTAGGCATGCGTATCATGCTCTTTCTCCCTGGTAGCCTCATCGAGTGGTCGATGCAACCAACGAACCTTAACTACTAAAATATCTTTGGATATGAGCCGCATAACATCCCTATCTATAATGGCCTCATACTCCTCAACATAAGTCAAAATATCATCAATCTACATATAATTTTGGTGAAGCACATGGGAAGGGTCAGTTACATATCAGTAAAACATTGATACATGGTAGCACTGGGTGAACTAACAACAAATTCTAATGATAATGCAAGATTGTAGGCAATCTCTCCTACTCTCTATATGATCTCACGAGGCCCAATAAACCTGGGGGTAAGATTACCCTCCTATGAAACCTCATAACACCTTTTAGAAGCAACACTAAAAAAGGACCATTTTTTATCTGGAATTTTGGATGGGTAGAACACCATAAATACACAACACATTGGCCGAATCACACTCCCAGTGTGGCTGAACAAGTAGCTCAAGGATATTTCTCTCTTCACTCATTTAAGTCTATCACAAACACTAAACCCCAAGGATCGAAATCTATGATCCACGTAGGGATTTTTCCTTATTTGTGCTGCCCCAAGCCTATCCTGAATAAGTTTGACCCTGTCTCTAGTATCATGTATAAGAACTCTAGGGTCCAACCTCTCTGCCACAATACCAACCAACGATGAGATGTAATGCCTACGGCACAAGGCATTGAAAAGCATAATATGAATGCTTGACTGATAACTATTATTATACGAGAACTCCTCTAAGTCCAGGTGTCTATCCCAGCTGCCTCCAAAATATAATACATAGACCCACAACATATCTTAAAGCGCCTAAATGGTCCGCTCGTGCTGACCATCAGTCTATGGGTGGAAGGCTGTAGTCAAATCCACCTTCGTATGCATCTCCCTCTGAATCAACCACTAAAACCATGGTAAATTGCATACCTCGATCATATATATAGAAACTAGAACTCTAAAAAACTAACCACCTCATACACATAGAACTCGGCTAGCCTCTCCGTACCCAAAAATTAGTGCATCAAAAGGAAATGAGATGACTTGGTAAATCGATCCATGATGACACAAATGCAATCATAGTCCCTAAACATACAGAAAGGTCTGAAACAAAGTCCACTGTGATCCACTCCCACTTCCACTTAGGAATAGGGAATCTCTATATCTCACTACCAAGTCTCGGGTTCTCGAACTTCACCTACTGACAGTTCAAACACCGATACACAAAGGACACTATGCCTTTTCTCATACCCCGCCACCAATAATGCTACCTCAAACCGTGGTACATCCTTACAATGCCTAGGTGAATAGAATATCTAGAGAAGTTAGCCTTACACAACAGGGTATGAATTAAGTCACCAACCCTCAAAACATCTAGGGTACAATAAACCCATAATACATAATTAGAGACTAGGGTAGCCTAACTGAAATCACCCAACAGAACGCTCTCTCTCATTTGGACCAAATGGGGATCCTCATAATGGCACTACTGAATCTGATCAAATAAGGATGATCGGGTGTCAACATCGAAAACATCTACTCTAGCGTTGAAAGATCAAATCAAACCAACATATTGGATAAGGACTAAATGACCTGAGCCAATAGCCTCTTATATACTAAAATGAAATCTACGCTCCCTATACTTACCGCCTTCCAACTCAAGACTTCTGCGACATAGTTGAGAGAGAGGGTGGTAAGAGAAGAATTTGAGGGGAATGACTAAAACTTTTATATTCTCTATTATTTAACTAACTATGCTGATGCACGATTGCACTAAAGCACCACGATCGTGATAAATAAGGGTAAACTAGAAATGGCATGATCACGCCTAGGGAGTGTGATTTCACTAATGGAGGAAAATGACATTTTTCCTCGATTTTACATTAGGGGTGTGATTGTGCTAATTGAGGGAAAGGAGATTTACTATAATTTCATGATTACGCTGAGTACTTGGAATCTTCAAAAAATCTACAACAACGAAACTCCTAAATGAAGACACAAAATAAATACGGAGTCTAAAAGAGATAAATAAAATATCAATTTTGATTGAAAGACACATTCCTCACTCTAAAAAATTGATGAAACAACCATCGAAGGTCGTTTGCACAAAAAGACCTCTAACCAAAAATAACTAAAAGAGGTAAACTTCCAAATTTCCACTAACGTACCCAAAATAATCCCGAACACCTTAAGAAGGTACAAAGGGTCAAAATAGCCTAAATTCACCATTTTAAAGTTGATGGAATGGAAGAACTCTAATCTAAAATGAGCTTTGGCTAAAATAAATTTCCAAAAACTGGCTCAAACTCAAAACAAAAACCCCGAGCCATGAACTTATGGTCCATGTAGACCAAAGTCATCATTCTGAAGCTAATGGAACTATCAAAATTGGATTCCAATAATGTATACTAAGATTTCACTTCAGATTCTACCGAATCAAGGTTAAGCCTCTAAAATGAGAGAACGGAGATAAAGTCTATAGAACCACTAAGCAATCAAACTAACGGTCCTAGAAAATCATAAATGACTTGCAACAGCTAACTAAAATCTATAAACATGGAAAACAATGAAAGAAAAGTAAATGACCAAATGTGTCATTACAACCATCTTATCGTTATCCTCTATAAATGCAAATATGAGCACATAATACCCTTCATCATGAGGTAAGATTTGTAGCATTCTTACAATCTCTAATTTTCCTCATATAATCAGTTATCATTTTCTCATATAGTTTTTACCTAATTACAAATCCAATAAGTGCATTTTTCTATCATTTCATCTAATCACCTATGTCCTCCATATCTATTCTTAAAGTAATAATGACATCCTTTAGCTCAAGAGGAATGTATTTTAGAGTCTTATCTTTAATTTTATTTTCCTTCTACTTGGTCTCTACTTCTGGTGTATTTCCCTTCTCCTTGGTCTCTGCTACTAGTGTAAGATTTGTAGAAATTCTTACATAAAAAAGCATTAACCTTCTTACTGTATTTATTTTCCTTGAACCCATTATATGTAGTTTTATTTCATCTTCCAAGAATGTATCATCATTTTACTTTATTATTTCTTGAAGTTTATTTGGAAAATAACTTCCAAATGTTATCTATTTGAGAAATTAATTTTTTTTATTAGCTGGAGTAACTATTTTAGAAGTATTTGAGTTGTTTTAGTCCATATTAGTCAATCCACTTTGTTGGTTTAGCAGGGTATTACAGGAGGTTCATGTAATATTTTTTTTCTATTACAGCTCCATTAACTTAATTGATTCCAAAAACTATGGCTTTTTAGTGGTCTGATGGGTGTGGGGAAGGTTTCAAAAGATCAAATATTTATTGACTTCTACGTCTATTTTGAATTTTATCATATAGGGTATAGGATTCATCCTATATTATGATGCTTCTAGAGTTATCTAGGGTGTATTATTGATGCAGGATGGTAAGGTTGTGGCCTATACTTCGAGGTAATTTCAGGTTTATGAAAAAACTATCCTACTTAGGATTTAGAGATGGTCGCAGTTGTATTTGTGTTGAGTTATGGAGATATTATCTTTATGTGGTGTATTGTGAGGTATTCATTAATCACATGAGTCTTCAGTATATCTTCATCCAGAAGGATCTCAATTTGAGAGAGTGTTGTTGTGTAGAGTTGCTAATGAATTATGAAATTTAGTAGGAAGTCCTCGAGTATGGGTAGTTTGGCTTATGTTTGGGTTAAGGAGAGGCCTTTGACTATAGATGTTTAGAGTCTAGCAAAAATTTTGGTTAGGTTGCAGTATTTTTAAGAATTATAGGGATCTTTCATATTTAGAGGCCTTTTTTTTGTTTATGAAGTAGATTCAAGTGATGAGGTTTTATGATTCTTTATTGTATATTATTCATGATAAGGTATTGTGGGGTGAGGCCAAGGTGGCCAAATTAGATTCTGAGGTTGTTTTGAGGATTAGGGGCTAGATTTGTGTTTGTAAGTTCAATGACTTGGTTGGACTGATATTGGAAGATACCCATAGTTCGAGGTATTCCATTCATCCAGGGGAATCTTAGATGTATCATGATCCAAGTCAGCATTCATAGTGGTACGATATAAAGAAATACATTGCAGATTTTATTGATAGGTACTTGAACTGTCAGTAGGCAATGTTTCAACGCCATAATCTTGGAGTTATATCTAGAGGATAAGCATTCTTGAGTGGAAGTAGGAGCATATAGTGAAGGGTTTCATTGTTTGGCTGACAAGAACTTTGGCTGGTTTTGAATCCATTTTGATGGTTGTTGATCGATTGACTAAGTCCATTTGTTTCATTTTGTTTAAAGTGATGTACAATGCTCAGAAGTTAGCTCGAATTTATATTAGTCATACTGTGAGATTGCAAGGGTTCCCTATATCTATTATATCTGATCGAGGTACTTAGTTTATTTCACAATTTTGGGGTACTATGCAGTATGAGATTGTACTCAGTTAGATATGAGCACGTCTTTACATCTTTACACCAATGGAAATAAAACGCCTAAAATTTGAGCTAGAATTTGAACCATTGTACGTTCATGATTACATCTAAGTCTTATAAATTTACTTTTTATTCGAGGTGATAAAATCCAAAATAAAGTTTTTGTTGAGTTCTTGAGGTGATTCAAGATTATAAGGAGCTCATATCACAAATTGAGTTCAACAACTTTCCTACTAGCTTAGTTTTGATGTTACTTAATACATAGGTCCATTATATATCTTAATATATAAATATTTAAGTGACATTTACCTATACAAAAAGGTGTCTAATTCTAGTTTCCAATGCAACAAACCGCGTGTCATTTAAAATCCGTAGTGGGAAGTTAGAACTATTTTAGTGAAGCAACTTCAACTATCAAATTTTCACAGACCGTAGACTAAGATTTGTTCTAGTGAGAACTTTTAATCCCTTTTCAAGGTACACCGATCCCATGGACCGTAGACCTATTCCACGGACCATAGAACCTTCTGTGGAAGGTGCCTATGTCCTATTTTAACCCGTTATTCTTGGGGTGTTTTGATAAATTACAATTAATTAAAGGTGTTATCCCATGTCATTTTGGAATTGAAATTACTCACCATATAAACCCTAAACATTCATTCCAATACACTTTTGGCTAATTAAATCAAAAGGGGTTTCTTTTTCAAGAATTCTCTCAAGAGGCAAGGCTAGAGTTTCAATAGGAGCCTTAATGGCAACAATGAATTTGTCAATTTTCCACCATCAAAGTGCTCAAAATCAGGTATGTGGAATTTCAACAAGGACTTCTTTCATTGTTATTCTCAAAAACCATTTCTGAATAGGGTATTAAATATGTAGAAGAATGATAGGGTTCTTGTTTAATTCTATAAACTATGATTACCTGAAGTGATGATTTACTTGATGTTTTTAGTATAATTAAAAGGATTTTATGATGATTTTTTAATCATAAAAGTCCTTATGTGTTAAGCATATGTTTAAAGTAAAATAAAAGAAAGAAAGAATCTTTGAAGTATGAATTGAGCATTGTTTTCAAGGTTTACTCTTAAAACTTTAATTTAGCATTGAAGCATCATAATTACAAGACTTTTTACATGAATTTGAGAATCAATGCATGAAGCATATTTAAATTGAACAATTTTGGATGATTAAGCCTAATATAAGAGAAGTAATGATTTTATTTCTTCAACAAATAAGATGAATGGTAGAATATTAATGAAGAGTAATAATTGAAGGAGTTTACCCAATCCACGGTAATTGATGAATTTGATAGCTTCATTAATGATTTTTTGAGAAGGTAAAATTCCACTAGTCATGGAATAATTGAAAGTGAATATAGGTAAAATGAACAAAAAGTAAAGTAAATAATATTTTATGGGAGGAGCATTAGCACTAATGGTGGGCAAACGAAGATCCCAATATCCAAACCTGTGTAGCTAGTATAGGGATGATATTTATATCAATTTTTAGTACCGCTCAGTTGTACCTAGTATGTCTAGTTGGATCCACTAGAGATTGATAGATGTCCTTTCTGTAGAGCAGATTACACACACTAGAAAGGGGGGGTTGAATAGTGGGTGTGGTATTTTGACATTTTTTTGCAGAAATGAAGAAGTTAATAGAAAATACAATAATGGACACAAGAGATTTATAGTGGTTCGGCCAACTCTTGCCTACATCCACTACCTAAGTTATTCAACCTTAG
>JBDJHY010290260.1:0-10079 GCA_039654485.1 Withania somnifera | reverse complement strand
CCAAGTCAATCATTAGGCCTAAAATCTGGAAAACTCCAACCAACACCATGAAGACTCCGGTAAGCTAACCAACACTCTCACTAGCCTAAAATCACCATTTCAGAGCTGATGGAAGTATCAAAATTCTATTCCAGCAGTTTGAATATCAAAAGACCACCCAAGCTCCAATTTTAGCCTTAAGTAAAATGGAAAAACCACATGTTTACACAAACTCAAAAAGAAGACTCTGAACGACGAGCTTAAGGTCTATCTAGAATTTATTCAGTATTAACATATCTAAAAAATATCAAAATTTGATTCCAAGCTCATCTTGAAGGAAAATTGGCATTAGTCAATGAGTACTTAGTTTTAGGCTCTAAAACAGGCAATTTGAGATAAATCTCGACCGAGTCACCAGGAAATCGGACTATCGATCCTAGCAATTCATAAATGACTTGGAGAAACTACTAGAAAGCTCTAGAATGGAGAAACTACTAGAAAGCTCTAGAATGTAAAATATCACGTAATTTTCATAAATAACCGTGAGGGTCATTACAGGACCTCGGGGCCATTTCCATGATTTCCATGATTCCTATGTGTTAGGGACTGCCCCAAGTCAACTATGACTTGCTGGGATCAAAAGATTAGATCCATGGCAGTTTTACAGGTTAAATCCCTTTGTAACTATAATTTTTTGGTCCTTACTCAGTTTATACTATCTCGAATCACCTTTTTGTAGATTCTGTTGGGTCTGGAGTGTGTCTACATAAAGATTTCATATATGTAGAGTTACAATTGGACTTTGTTTCCATTCTGTACGTATTTTTAAAACTTTTCCAAAATCTTTCAAAAATTGGTCCGCGGGGACCGATTTATCGACAACTTGACCGATAAATCGATCATTTTGGTTGATTTATTGGTCAGTCGGTGCTAGTTATATAAATGAAATTTCTGATCTTTTTCATCATTTTTACTTAAATTCTTCAGCTTTTCTCTGGTTTTTGGCAAGGATTAATGATTTTTGAATTTGTTTAATCAAGTTCTACCTTCATAGAAACTCGTTATGTTGGTTCTACGATCATTTATTCTGTATAATTTTTTATTTCTTTATTATATAAAATTTTTGAGCTTGTATCTTTCAATTCTATGGTATTTTGTACTGTACAATGTATGAGTTGTGCTTTAAGCGTTGGTATAAATATTTCCTTTTTTCGAGCTTTAAGGGTTCACGGACTTGATTTTAGCTGTGATTTTGACCCCGCTACCTATATAGAGATATTAGTCTTGTTTTACTTGTATTGACATGTGTGGGTAATGTTTTTTCTAGCCTCGTATGATTTCGAGCTTTATACGTGATTTTGGAAATTTGGAGCATGCGTTATGAGGATATAACCGAATTTAGGTAGGCTAGGCTATGGTCTACTTTCTTCAAACTGGGTATTAATGTAGTATATTTATGGTAAAGAACCATTCTGGGGAGGGGATTACTAGTCGGGACCTAATATGCTTATTTATTCGGCTTATGGCCTACTTAGCTGGCTTATAGCTTAACTACTTACCCTGGGGTTATACTGTCATGTTCACATCTCATGCAGACTCTCGACTATAGTGTGGTGGGGAAGGAGTAACATCCCTTATGAGTATCATTATACGCAGACTCTGGACCGTAGTGAGGTAGTGGAAGGGATTAAACTAGTGACCAGTGCTTAGCAGCTATCCCGGATGTAAGTTGGTGGCATCAGAGCCGATATAGGTAGGTTAATTATTTCTGTTCCCCCTGAGATATTATGTGTAACTAGTGCAGGTATGGGTCTACTTTTGGGTCCATAGATAGTTGAATACTGCCTTATCAATCGGTTTACTTCCCTAGGTGATTACCTCGTACCTAGGTGGGTATGGTACGACTATGCTGGATCATTAGCAGCCTTATGTGATGATATTGTATCTAGTCGAATTTGGCTTTGCTAGATAGTTAGAAGCCTTATATGATAACATTCTACCCTAGCTCGCTACGATCGTAGGAGTGAGTATATTGAGCTGAGCTTTGGTAGCTCAGTGTTCTTCCCCTATATAGGCAGGTACTTAGCCCTTAACCGGCACCCTCTAGGCAACTATGGCCTCTAAGATGCGGTTACTTATGGTTTAGGACCATGGTTGGGTTAGGGGAGATTACACCATGTGACTAGGCCTTAGTAGTCATCCTATAGGTTCCAATTAGCATCCTTAGACCACTTAGCGTGTTGATTGGTTCCGTGTGGTGAGAATGTATTAAACATTTTAAGAGGTAACTGGATTTTCAATAGAGTTATTACCAGAAACTGATTTCTTATATATATTATACTTTCCAAGACTGTGCTTGAGCATTATGGGAGATATTTTCTCACATCATTTAAGGCTATTTTCTCACTATCACTGTGTTTTCTTGACACTGCCTACATGGTGATAGATGAATTTTTCTGAGATATGGATTTTATCCTACATGTTTTCACTGGGATATGATATACGGTATGAGCCTGAGTTTTGGCCTTTTGTCCATAATGACTGATACTAAATGACTTTTACTAGTTTTGCATATGGGTGTTCCCTCCACAGACCCTCCGACCTAGGACGCCATGTCTGGGGTATGATGCATGGTCGGGAAAGGGTATACAGGGTAAACTGGATAAGTATACGAGGAAGCTTCTGTGAGACCCTATAGATTTGATACTATCCTATAAAGGGAGTATACCGATACTTATTCACAGGGCATGCGGTTCGAGTCCTCCATGGGTCCCTTTCGATTCAGGACTATCCCAGAAAGAAAGCATCCCGGACTTTTGTATGTGGTATGCAGTTCGCAACCTCTTCAGGTCCCCTTTCATTTTGAGACTATCCAAGAGGGGGAGCATGCTGATAGTTAGTTATATTTTCAACATAGACCATCTTGATTTCAGGACTATCCCAAAGTGGGAGAATATCGACATTCTCTTTACCTTTCCAGCACCCCTTTGCATTGTATCTCCATGTGTTGGCTTGAACTCTTTGGGACTTACAGGGGGGGTTTGGTTTAATTATATACTTATATGATATTTCTAGCTAGGTCTGATTGCTACTCTTTGATGCCATTAATTACTTTCCTCGTCTTAGTTACTGTTCCATTCAGTGGTCGCACTCTCTATGGTTCTCTTTATCTATTTTGGTCCTTACTTATATTAGTTATTTTGGATCCCCAAGTACGTGTCTTATTGGGTCATTATCTGCTCGTGGCCTAATTCTATGTGTTATTCCTTGTTAGTAGCTTTTTTCATACTTGTTAGCTGATACTACACACGCTGATAGTTGATCCTTTACTGCACTATTAGCTATTGTTGTAATTCCACTTTTTGTTTATACGTTATGTGCCACTGTGCTACTTGTTAGGATTGTTCTTTACCTTGCTTATGCTTACTTTTGATCGGTTGGCCTATGATGTCTACTGGATACCAGTTATTTTTTGTACTTATACTACACTTCTTTATATTTTCCTGATGCAGGTCTTAGTGTGAGTTATCTTGGTAGACACGATCATATAGAGTAGCTTGGTGCTGTTCAGGAGATACGATGAGCAGTTGGCATTCATACTGGCCGATCATCCTTTTGTTTTCTATAGCTATCCAGCTTGGAGTATGGATATCCATTTTGTGGTTTTGCCCCATTGTGGGTTATATTTTTTTTATCCTTTTTTTATACATAGATGTTGTACAACCACTATACCAGGTTCTAGGGAGGCATTTTGGGTGATGTATTTTGTACTCTACTTCTATTTCATCTTATCATCTCCTTCTTCTTTTCTTTTAGGATCCTTGGTACTGGCCCACCGCTATTGCTTTGTGCCAGAGTTAAGCTTGTCTACAGGTGAGATGTAGATACCATCACAACTTGATTTTTGGGTCGTGACATTGTATTATGACAACAAACATTTTTGAGTTTCTATGGTCGATTTTCAAGAAAAATATTGTACATGTAAAGTTTTTGACTTGGATAAAATTCCTTGTCCACATATAATGGCAGCTTTACGGGTCAAGTATGATGAAGACTTTGGAATGCGTATTTATAAGTGTTCATCTTTATATTTAGACATTGGAGAGATATACAATTACATATTATGAGGCAATTCATCCTGTCTCTTTTGAAAACTCTTGGAATGTTCCTTTGGAGATATAGAGAGAGAAATACCTCCTCCATGTATTGATCCAAGCAAAATTAAACAGGAAAGAAGGAAAATAAAAACACGATGTGGAATAGGAGAATCATTTTCAAAGAGAAAAAATAAGTGATCTATATGCAAATCCCTTGTCCACAAAAGAACTTCATGCCAAACTATAATGCTCCATAGTTATTAAACTTTCGTTGATTTTTCTTCTCTATGATGTTGTAATATTTATATTGTTGGTAGTGTTTTTCTAAAATTAAATTTTATGATATCCTTGATGGTGTTTATGAACTTAATTCACTTATATAATATATTGTTATCTTGTTATAAATTCCTAATATGTTTATAATGATTAATTAACTACTGAAATAAAACAAACAGATTGTACTTCAGTTCAAACAGATTTACAATCTTTTGTAACAAATCTTCTGGTGCAACAGATATAACTTCTGTTGGGAATAATCAAACAGATTATAGAACTGTTGCAATAGATGATGAATCTACTAAAACAAATACATTATTATGTTGCAATTGATACAATATTTGTTGAGCGTAATAAAAAAGAATACACATTTGTTGTAATATGTTATGAATTTGTTGCAAAAAATTCATTCTATTGGGAATATCAAATATATTCTATGTAAACTACTCCATTCAACCATTCTAAGTAATCAACAATGTTATTTAACCATATTTAGTTATCAAATAATATGTTCATATTTAACACCTAATGAACTAGCTACTAATTCATCTATTTAGATGATCAACTAAGTCTAGTATTACTAAATTGAGTTATAAGTTGATGTGAACTACTCCATTCAATCATGTTAAGTGGTCAACATTGTTATTTAACCATCTTTAGTCATCAAATAATATGTCCATGTCTAAAACCTAATGAACTATCTAGTAATTCATTTGTTTAGATGATCAACTAAGTCTAGTAGTACTAAGTTAAGTGATAATTTGATGTGAACTACTTCATTCAACCATGCTAAGTGATCAACAATGTTATTTATCCATTTCTAGTCATCAAATAATATGTATATATTTAACATCTATTGTATTAGCTAGTAATTCATTTGTTTATATGATTAACTAAGTCTAGTACTACTAACTTGAGTGATAAGTTAATTTCAACTACTTCGCTCAATCATGCTAAGTTATCAACAATATTATTTAACCATATTTAATTATCAAATAATATGTCCATATTTAACACCTAATTAATTAACCAGTATTGGTCATGATAGGTGATCAATTAAGCCTAATAGTCCTAAATTAAGTGATCAATTGATGTGAACTACTTTATTCAACCATGCTAAGTGATCAATAATGTTATTTATCCATTTAGTCATCAAATAATATGTCCATGTTTAAACAAATTTCACTATCTGTTGTACTGTATACAACATATGTTTGATCTGTTTCAACATATATGCAATCTGTTGTGATCTATTTTAACAGATTATGTTATCTTTTTGAAATTACAAAACAAGTTACATATAACTAAACCAACATAAATGACATAAAGTTGAAAACAAATATTCATCATATAACACAAGTCACTAAATATATAATAAAGAAAGAAATAAAATTGTTTGTTTGTTCCATCAACCCAACATCAACAAATTCAATAAAACAACTCAACACTAATAAATTCAAACTTCTTAAGGCACTAGCTCCTTGTCCATTACCCAGCAGCCCTACCCATTAAATTTTATCCACAATGTTGTCATTCAATAGTGTTTCTAGAGTTTTGACACTAGCACCAGTTAATAAATGATCAATAAATGCAAGCGAGCAAGAAGCACGAGATTCACCAGTGTCATTTGACGGAAGATCCTTCATTCTCCTATCAAAATTCAATCTTTTGTTGAGCAAAGTTTCAGGCAAGTATTTAAATATGCTACTTCACTACAACTTCTTCGGAAAAAAATTCAATACTTTTTTAATATGAAAGATGAATGCATCATATTCAAAAATAGAGAGGTCGCAATCATAAACATTTATGACTCCCTTCTCGATCAAGATCTCAAGAGTCATAAATATTTCACCTCTAAGTTAATTATAGTCAAGATCCTTTCAGCATCAACTCATGGGCAGCCACCTGGATAAGGTCTTTTTCTCTACAATAATCAAGTATGTCATCATCCCACTTAAACTAATGAATAAGTTGTTCAAGAGGCTGGCCACCCTGAGTTGTCACTTTGTCACACAATTCTGTGTATCTTTTGCTGAAATTATTATAGAAGTTAAGCTTCAAAATTCTATCAGTAGAAGCATCGTACTCCGGGAATTTTATGTGTGTCATCCTCATGAGCAATATAATTTCATCAACATATTGAGATAAAAATAATATCTACAACTATTAACTTCTGCATATAAATATTCAAAAAGTTAAAATAAATGACACCTATGTTGCAATAGATTCCTAATTTATTAAAACAAATTCCTAATGTGTTACAATAGATTAAGAACCTGATGCAGCAGATTAATAATTTATTGACACAAGTTGCAACAATGAATACTTAACAGATTTGGTTGCAACAAATTCCTAATTTTGTTGTAACCGGTGTCACAATTGTAACTACTGCAACATAGATTACAATAGATGTGCAATCTGTAGTAATAAATTTCTACATCTGTTGTAATAATAAAAATATACAAAAGTATTATTGAAGATTAGAAGCTTTACCGAGTCCAGTCAACATTAAGTCATGCAAGTCATAATTGTAAAATCGTTAGCCCCAAACTCATGCATGGAATACTAGCTTGATTTTCCTTTTTCGGCTTTCATAATTTTAAGCTCCTTCCATTTGGTGTAATTTTTATCATTTTGTATATTTACACTTTTTTGTTGCAATGGGCTAATATCAACAGGACGTGGAGTAGCAGATCTTTGAGATTTAGCAGCTGACACTGCTTGTGAAGTTACTCTTCTTCTCTTATTCACCTTGAGATGTAAAGGATTATAGTTCTCGGATATTTTTTTTCAATGTCATTACACCCCTCTTAGATGCCAGATTATGTACAACTTCAGTCACTGCCTCAATACTCTTAACCAATTCATCATGTATCTTTTTGCAAAAATTGCATTGACGAGAAGAAAAAGGCACATTGGATGTACCGGCATGAACAACTGGTTGTATTCCACGAAATCCACTTTGAGGGGTGAATCCACCAAATTCACCAACAACACCACTATATTTAACATGGGCACCAGCACTATGATGGTCATTAAAATTATCATGGGCACCACCATTACCACTACCACCAGAACCAACAACAATAGTAACATCCTCACCAACAACACCAGTATCAATAGCCTTACCAACAAGACCAATATCTTTACAAACAACACAATATCCTCACAAACAATCTTAAAAACATCCTCACCAACAATCCCAACCCTGAGTGCTTTCATTTTAATGGTTGTTGCTCCAACTAATTCCTCTTTAATAATTTCAATTGTGGGGTCAGGTAAATTTTTTACAAGCCTTATAGTATCAAAGAATGGCATCCGCAATTCTATCTCAGTAGGGACAAGCCATGACTGGACAATCTATAATAAAAATTAAGTTATATTATAATAGTTCCTATATAATAAAAAACTTAATTCTAATTAATAAATGATTACAATAGATGACTAATTGTTGGATGTAATTTCTGTCGCAGTCCATAAGCAAATTCCAATAGATTATTCATCTGTTGAAACAGATCAAGAATCTATTGCAATAGATGACTAATATGTTGGAATCTTCTTCAGGATTAACACAGAAGCTGAATCCAATAGATTAATAATCTTTTGAAATAGATTATCCATTTATTGCAACATGTTATCTATCTATTGCAATAGATCAAGAATCTGTTGTAATAGATGACTAATCTGCTGGATTCAACTTCTGCCTCAATCTAGAAATAGAAGTTGAATCCAATAGATTATTCATTTGTTGCAACATGAATTTTTGCAACAGATCCCTAAACTATTACAAAATTATTAATATATTAACTTACTGAATCATTAGGGGGTAAAAAAGATCAGCAACACTGACTTTCTTGTTATTTTTGGAGTCAACCATATAAGGATTTTTTTATGAGAAACCGAGCTTTTCCTTGACTTTATATCGGAGGTGAAGAATAAATTCAAATTCTCAAGCCTAAAAATAATGTCAATAATAACTCAAAATAATTATGTAGTAAAATAAAATAAAGTACTAAAAAGAAAATCAAAAGTTTACCATGAAAGCCCAAGGAAAGCCATATAAGTTGATTATGTTAGCAAAAAACTCTTGCAACAAATGTTTGACAGTCAACATGTAGCTTTCATAATCCCATGGGTAGTTTTTGAATGCCTCAACACTTGGTAAGAGTTTTATTTGTTAAAACAGAGAAGAATCCTAGAGCCTTCTTATTAGAATGAATTGACAAGACAAATACACAAGAGTAGTTTATTTAGTCAGGTTACAAAATAAAAATAGAAAAGACTAAAATAACCTAAACCTATATATGCTAATATCCCCTCTCAAACTCACGATGCTACAACGACAAGCATTGAGGGTTTGTCAGACAAGAAACAAAAGCGCGGATTCGAGTGTGCTATCGTAAACATATCAACAATCTGTAAGAAAGAAAGAACAAAGGGAAATGTGATGGTGCCAATCTGTAGGTGGTGGCGAGTGAGATGACAAACAATCTCGATATGCTTGATTTGCTCATGAAATACTGTATTACGAGCAATCTGAATGGCACTCTAATTATCACAATATAGCAGAGTATGGTGACAAAGAGAGATACCCATATCAACAAGCAACTAGCATAACTAAATAATCCCACAAGTAGTCGAGGCCATGACATGATATTCAACATCTGTAGAAGACTTATAAATGATATCTTATTTCTTGCTCTTCCACGAAATAAGTGAGTCACCAAGAAAAATACAAAACCCAATAGTTAACTTGTGATCTGCAGGATTACCAGCCCAATTCATATCACAATAAGTGCGCAACTCTAATGAGGACGTAGAGGAAAGCAAGAGGCTCTAAAACTGAGTGCCCCGAAAGTACCTGAGAATACGAAGCACGACAGCCCAGTGAACTGAAGTAGGGGCAGTGACAAACTGATTAACCACGTGAACAACATGCACAATATCTTAGCGAGTCACCGTAAGATAAACCAAACTGCCAACAAAGGTACGATAAAGACTGTAATCCTCAAAAGGAGTACCATTTGATGGAGAATATCTAGCATTAGTCTCAAGAGGAGTATCAATGATCCAACTATCAGTGAGACGAGCATAGTCAAATATATCAACTATATACTTTGATTGAGATAAGAGATAGCCTTTTGGGGAATAGGAAACCTCAATCCCCAAAAAGTAACGTAGCATACCCAAATCTTTCATAGCAAAGCAACGTGCCAGCTCAGACTTCAGAGATTCAATTCCAGCACAATCATCACCAGAAATTATCATGTCATAAACATATAAGGATAATAGAATATGACTTGTTGTGGTACGCTTAACAAATAGCACCGAATCATGTTGACTAGGACAAAAGCCAACCATAGAAAATTTCTCAAACCATGCACGTGGTGCTTGTTTGAGACCACAAAGAGCTTTGCAAAGCTTGAAAACTTCACCCGATCGATGAGAAACACCAAGAAGAGGCATCATGTAAGCTTCTTCATGAAGATCACTATTCAAGAAGGCATTCTTAACATCCATTTGAGATATTTTCCACCAATAAATAGAAGCAGCAACAATTAGAGTGCGAACAATGGTCACTTTTGCAACGGGGGAAAAAATTTCTTGATAATCCATGCCATACTCCTGTGAGTAGCCTTTTACAACAAGCCGAGCCTTGTATTGTTCAATGGATCCATCAGATTTGGTTTTAATCTTGTACACCCAATGAGAACCAATGGTGTGTTT
>JBDJHY010290249.1:0-10079 GCA_039654485.1 Withania somnifera | reverse complement strand
GTCTACGAATTTCGACCAATTTTTTGCTAAAAATATGAGTGGAGAAGCAAAAAAATTGCTAGCATTTAGGACACGTAATGAAAAATTAGTTTTGCAGCTGGAAAATAGAATTAGAAAAAAAAAAAAAAAAAAAAAAAAATAGAAAAACATATTAATAGCTAATATTTAAGAATCATAACCTAATCTTAAAAATATGGCAAAAAAAAAACAAGGAAAATTCATTTCTCCTACAACACGTTAATCAATAGCACTGTCCCTAGTGCAAAAAATATTTTAAAAAATAGAATGAAAGAAAAACTCCTGAGCCTCTATGCCTCATGATTATCCATGGAGCGAAGTCCCTATGATTAATAACATTAACATCATCCACCCATACCAAGGAGGTGCTAGCAATCCACCTCCTCCTCAGAATCATTAACATCATCATCAGTCATTGGATTATCATCATCTAATGGCTTCATAAAAGCAGAGCCCTCCTTACATAATATTATATCACCTGGGATCAAGAAATATTTCTCTCTTACCCAACTATCTCCTCCTCAGTCACTAGACGAACACCTAGCCATAAATGTAACTCAACCATCCCAAGCAAATGAGCCTGCATACTACCATCTCGGTCCTGATGTTCTACACTAGTGAGTATGGGACCACTCATTGTGTTTGGCTCTTTTTTCTTTATAAAATTTGTTATTTGACTTTATGGATGACATAGTGATGGTAAGTGAAGATCAACCTCCTCTTTCTCAACCTAAAAATGTCGAAGAAATTGAGTCAAAATGTTGCCATAACAATACCTTAATCATTGATTTTTGCGAGCCTGTTGCATGTTACCCTTTATGACTACCACAATATTTACATGAAAACCACTCATCAACATATAAAACAACACTACCTTCTCTAATAATATTTGTAGTTTTCGTGGATGGAATGAAAGAGGTACATACTATTTTCAGCCACACCCTCGAGATTATGGCTTCTGTGTAATATGAAGAGTAGAATTCTAACCCTTTTCACTTTTAGACCACCAAACTATTTATTATTCCCTGAATAATGTGTGGTATATTTATTAATATGGAGGTGTCTCACATAACTGAAAATAAAAGTCACGGTAAACATTTTAAGTGTGAAAGGATTGGTTGAGTACCTTGTCATTGAATAGGATGACCTTGAATCTAAGGTTCACTTCATAACCACAACTTAACTCCATGTTTTAGTTAGCATAGAATTCCTCACCAAGTTGAGATTGCATTCCCCAGCTCCAAGAATATGAACCCCAATCCTATGCTCTTTACATCATGATAAATATCTGGGTACATAATCATTAACTGTTTCTCATTCACCCTAATTCTCTAGATTGTATTTAGCTTCTTTTTGACTACTAAACCAATACAAACCATGCTTCTCTATTTCATTTTTTCCAAATATTTTTTGTGATTCTTGTGGTGTTTTCGGAGCCATGGGCTAGTACGATGCATTAGCTCATGGTCTTTTAGAACTTGTTTTGGAGGTATAGTACCTCAAAAACATCAAATCATAACAATTATTAGTCCATGTAGAAAAAATCTAGCTCATTAAGTACTCAAGGTCGAATAACCACCCACACTTAATTTGCTAGCATCACGTTCATATCTCTTTAGTAGGTACTCAAATTTTGCAAATTTAACCCAATGTTCTCATATGAGCCATGACACCATAAAGATGCATCCTCCACTTCAAATATATTAATGTTATATCCTTAAACATATAGAACAAAAAGTGTTCACTCCTTTTATAAAATTAAGCACAGTTTGAGGCACGTAACTTTGCATATCAACAAACTTCGTAAAAACACAACTTAATGAAAACCTCCATTAATGAGTGATTCCAAGTGTTCAACTCAAAATTTCAAAAATAATTTTTCACAATTATGCACAAAGATTTCAAGCTTCAAGGTTTCAACTTGTATTTTCAAAGCTTCTAAGACCCATGACTTAAAAATGATAAATAACTACAAGACAACTAATTGACATTTTATAAACAAACTCGTGAATTTTAAGCTATGTTACATCATCATTCAATAAAATCCAAGTTCAAAATCCATGAAAAATATAACTAAGGTGATTGAGGTATGACAAACTAGGGAAGGTGACAAGATAAGCTTGCATTATTATCTTACCTTGAAGATGTGTCAATGGCTATTAGCAAAGAAATTTGAAGAGTCAGAGGAAGAAGGAGTGCATTTTATTGAGAGAGAATAGTAGCAAGTGATGATAGACTTGAGGGACTTCTTTAGGGTGTGAAATAGGGTGAAATGGGTATGGAATTGGGGTTTCACTTATTTAAATTTTTGGTCCTTGAGTTGGGTTATAATGACCATGAAGGTCATTTTTTGAGATTTTTGTAAGGTTATTATTTTTTCCTTTCCAAAAGTAACCCCAAGTCATAATTATTTAGTTAAGGAATTGCTGTTGATATCAGAGTTAAGAGTTATTAAATTTTAGATTTTTTTAGTTTGTTGAAGCTTTTTTATTGAAATCAGTGGCTTTGACCTCGTTTGGAGTTTTGAGTCTCAGAATGGAATTTTATCAGTTCCATCAACTCCAAAATATCAAAATAGGTATAGGTGGATCTTTATTTTCAGTATTAGACCTTTCATGTTGATTTTAGCTTATTTGACGAGATAAAGTTGAGTTGTAAGGCCAAAGTTTGAATTTGGTCAATATTTTATCAATGATGCTCGTATTCAAATTCTATCGATTTCTTTGGATTGGAGAGGTCATTTTTGGGCTACGAGAAGGTTGAAATATTTAGGAGAAGTTCCGAGGAAAAAATCACCTTTTTAAGTAAAGTTTTTCATTTTTAGTAACCTTGGAAAGTATCGGGCCAAGGAGGACTTAGGTTCACATTCTAATGGTTCCGCTGAGTTCGGACTGTTAAATTTATATGGATATCATATATGGTTTTTTTCACATGATTTCAAACAAATCCGAATAGTCCTATTAGAGACTAGTTTTCTACTTACTTTGCTATATGCTACAGTTGCTGGTGCATGCCGGTATGCTTTACTGCTATTGTGTGACATAATGTCATGGTTTTGTAGAGCTGGATTGGACATCAACGAAATTACATAGTATAGATCATCTAACCATCGATCGAGTTAGGAGCATTTCCATTGCACAGATAAAATAAGTTCCTAAATATTTTGTTCATTGCAATCACGTGACGTAATGTTGTGATCGTGTAGAGTCAGATGAAACAATGACCTGGGAATAAAATCCCAAATTGAGATCATTCCCTACTTTTTACAATTTTTGACTTTGGAAGCTCACTTGGGATATTGTAAAAGGTTGTTTTTGAGGTGAAACATTCGGGTAGGAATTAAATAGAAACTTGATATTAAATAAATGAGCTTTAAGGGTCAATTACTACTCTGATTCCACTATTTATGATCCTTGAAAAATAGAAAACTCTTTTTTTCAACTAAAATTTTAAAATTCCTTAGACCCTCGATTTTCAGCTTTTTATGAGTAATTTTTGACCCGATTTAAAAATTATCATTATGGGCATCAAAATTTATATTTTATTATTGTGAGATTTTATTTGATTAGATATTATATAAACAAGGAATCAAGGCAAAGGAAAGGTTTTGGTTTGATCGTGTTCCTTCATTTAAGGCAAGTGGAGGCTTCAACCTTTATACAAATCTATGTAGAATCTTTGTTGCATATTATTTCTTTTAATTGGAAGTAATATGAATTATTTAGGGGTTCCAGTATGGTTAGTGACTAATGTTGAACTGAGTCCTAGAGTCAAGCATGTGGGGTTAAAACCATAGAATAAAAATGGGTAAATATTTGATTTTTTTTTATCTTTCGATGAGTAAGGATAGATATGATGTTGTGGTTTTGCTGAGATGTTATCCTATTTCCTATTTGTTCCATACTTCAGATTATGCCCATGAGAGGCCTTGGTTGAATTCTTGTGATGTTGTATTTGATTAATTTCCCTATGTGGGGGCTTGTTGATTATTGACCTTTGTCATGCCATATTTTCCAAAGTGTAAAACTTATTTTTTAATGGATCTTGGCATTGTATTGACTATGTAAATGTTGATAATATGAAACTAAGGGCTAAGGTCTGCACCAGGATTGCTATATTGGGTAAATGTTGATAATATGAAAGTAAGGGCCAAGGACTGTACCAACATTACTAAAAAGTGTAAATAATGATTATATAAAATCAATGGTCGAGGACCGTATCATCACTTCTATGATATACAAATGTTGGTGATATGCAATTAAGGACCGAGGACCATTCTGGAATTACGATAATGTTTAAGTGTTGATAACATGAAGGTAAGCGTCAAGGACTACACCTGCATTATCATAATTGAGATAAATAAAGATATCCGTGTATATATTTGAGGATCCTTCCAGTAACGTTATGATATTGAGTTTAATTATACTTATTGCATATTATAAATGTTGTATCTCACATATAATGACTCATTATACATTTTTCCCCTCTACTTTATGAGCACATGTTGGTATTGTTCCTTCTTATAAACTGTTATGATATTGTTTAGGCTCATTTATTAATTGAATTAGGAGGAAGTTATGAGACCGAGATGGTTAGATAAATTATACGCTTTTGAGATTGTAGTGAAAGGTCATTTGAAAGTGGTAAGAAAAGACTTGATGATGGTAATGTGAGAAATAATTGATGATTTTAGTTAGAATCGATATTATGAGGTTGTTGAGATTGATATTGTTGTATTATTATTTATGTCCATTCAATGAGTTTGCTTCTCAGTTGCGTCAGATGCACCCTTCCAACCGTAGGCTATCTTATGAAATAAAGACTAATTGAGGTCCTATGAACTCCATATTTAAGGATAAGGCACAATGAGTGGGGTTTATTCCCATAAGTTGTGAAACGGACTCGAAAGTGAGGTCTCCTCTAAATGGTCTAAGATGCAAATTACATAGTGGATATGAGTTGAGCATTATGACTTGAATTAGATGGTAATATTATAATAATGCCTTGTCCATGGGATCTTGGCTTTGGATGTGGTGATATTCTTGGTTGTGTTGATTCATTATAGGTTCCATTGTACTTTTTGTTTCCAATATTACACCTATGCCTTATTTGTGATATTTACTTTCATTTATAAGTTGCTGATGTAGTACTGATTCATAGATCAAAGTTTAGGGGATTGTGGTCGAGATGAGTGGAGTAGATAAACTTCATTGTTTGGTTTTAGTATCGATCCAGGGATACTTGATGGGTACCCGTGTTTATTTTGTACTCATTCCCTTTCTTTTCCACACTTGTGTAGGTGCAGAGTCTAGCATGGTTGATCGTATCCCTTTTGAGAGTAGAGGTAGTTGTTTTTCATTCAATAGATGCCGAAACTCTTTTATTTATGTTTTCGATCCTACTTGTGGATCCTATAAATTTAAGATTATGTATTTCCTTTTCAATTATGTAGTCCTTGTATCATAGGAGTGTACAATATGACTTTCACGACCCAATTTCGGTTCATGATGGTCTCTACAACCAGCCCATAGACAAGATTGTACCTACAGTCTCTAGCTTCACGCAATAGGTCATAACCACTCAGATCTACCAACAAGAAGCAAAATAATAGAAATAAACAAGCAACAGAAGGAGGTATATAAAAAAACCCATCTCAAAACTTGGTGTTAATGGAATACGGAGCTACGAATCAAACTATCCAAAAGATATATATGCATATACCAATAAAAAGTAAAATAATAGAAATAAACAAGCAATAAAAGGAGGTATATATACAAACCCATCTCAAAACTTAGTGTTAATGGCATACGGAGCTACAAATCGAACTATCCAAAAGATATATATACATATACAAGCTCCTATAATAGTTATACTGCACAAGGTCTTCCATGAATCAAAAACAAGCAGGCTACAACATTTGGAATACATTATCAGCATGAACGCCAAATCTCATCATAGTCTTCATAGGACAACAATCTGCTCATCATGATCACTTTGTCTCCAATGACCCATACCGTTATCTACACCGTAAAAATAGTGTGGAAGCGTAGTATGAGTACCAAAATAAGGGAAGAATCATACGTCGAATGGAATAAAATAAGGCACAAGAAAAGTAATGGTAAGGAAAGTAAAATAGGTCAATAAATCAAGTAAGCAGTATGAAACTAACTATGCAACCAGGGCTAGTAATAGGTATAGAGGATACTTTGAATAATAGAAATAATTGTATGGCATCTAAGAAACTAACTTTATGCAATGATATCACACAGGAGCCTCCAACTATCACATAGTACAGAGAAATGAACCATAGAAAGTGTACCTGACCCCAACTGAGTATACTAGTACCCGAGGAATAGTTGAAGGTAAAAGAAACTAATAAGGCATGGATATAAATAAAGTAAAGAGAAGATACAAACCAAAACGAACCCATAATATCACTGGGTATGAAGAGAAATGAAACATGCAAAACCTACCTAATTCTCCACCAGTTGGTAGGCACAACCAATACAAACAAGAACTCACCGTGTCTTTATCCTTAATCGCAAAAACCACAACCAACTTAAACATGCTAAATGCATAGGGGTGAGAATAGATAAACTCAAGGCATAACTATTCGAATTGGGAGACCACTCTTCCAATCAATCTATTAGGGCCCGTGTCGAGTCTTCTCCTTAATGATCAAAGAAAGTCTCGTGCCTCCTAACATAAAGTAGGCCCACAATATACCGTCGGTCTATATCAGGACAATGCCCTTTGTATATCAGAAGTAGGATTGTGCCTCATAATATATGGTAGGGTTGTTCTATATTTATACTACACCCCTCATAAATCAGTTGTAGGCTCGCAACTCATAATCTGAGGTAGACTGCACTGTGCAATCAGCCTACATCATGCCACACCCTTACAATAACCAAGATAGTACCCTAAAATAGTCTAAATGCTTCCCATTTATACGTTGAAAATAGTTCCATACCAATAAGTGGTTGTGTCATATACATACATATAACTAAGGAACACGCTTTCAAATGTAAAGCCTGTAAAAAACCAATCCAGTTTTAGTTATCAAAGTATGTATCTCCTTTAACACATCTCTGAGTATCTCCCATGATAGAAAAACCACACCTAATATTTAAAATACATGAATGCCATACAAAAACATCACAAATAAGCCTTCCACACACTAGGATCGACATAAGCCACCAGCTAAGCAAACACCTCAGTCACTGTAATGACTCGTATTGTCCTTTCCTTTCAGTTTGTTCAGTGTTTAGAGCTTCTTATTATCTTGAAAAAGTCATTTGTGAATTTTTGGGACCGTTTGTTTGGTTCCCTAGATGTTCTATAGCATATTATATCAGTTTTTTTGTTTTGGAGGCTCAACCTTAAAATGGTGGAACTTGAATGTGAATTCTTAGTAATCATGCTCAGAATTGGGTTCCAACAGTTCCTTTAGCTTTGAAACACTGAGTTTTGTCTAGTTGGACCTTATGTTTGTGTCACAGGGTGTTCTTTAGGAGTTTGAGCTATTTTGTGGAATTTAGTTCAACCAAAGTTAATTTTGGATCTTGGGTGGGATTTTGGTGAACGGATTATGGATTAGAATTCTATGCTTCCATAAGCTCCAGAATGATGATTCTGGGGATAGTTGGGTCATAAGTTCTCCTCTAGAGGTGTCCAGGCTTGTTTTAGGTGCATTTGTCGAAACTTGGGTGCATTTTATTTTTTGGGCTATTTTTCTCAAACAGCCTCCAATGGTCGCTTTATTGATTCTGTTGAGTTCAAAATGTTTTTTTCATGCAAGATGCACATTTAGTTTGTTGCTATTGGATTCCTTTTCAATTCTGAGCCCCTATTGGAAAATTCAGCTGTTGCAGCAATTTCTACAAATCCAGATACTTAATGCGATCTTTCCCTTTGCGATGCGATCATGGTAAATCATGTTTTTTCCTTTATCCTAATATGTCCTTCAGTAACACAATCACATTGTGTGAATATTCTCTTCATTGACCGTGATGTCAATGGGGATGAGGCAATTATGTTGTTTTAGGGTTTCAAGACCTAGCGTGATCATGTTATGAGTATCTTGATTGCATGGATTGGTGATTGGGATCTTGGGCATGATCACGCTAGGACATTAGGTAGCACAAGTATGTGATCAGCTATAAATAAGGTACATCTCAAAATTTTAGAAAGATTTCTCATTTCCATCTTCCATGCTTCCATTGCTCCAAAAATCACTCCCAAGTTTTGCATTATTATGGGGAATTTGCTGGGTAGATTCCTAGTCTACTCTTCGTATGTAGGTAAGATTTTATTCTTTCTTCTTCCTTCTAGGCTCAAGTGAAGCTCAATAGAGTTTCTGTTCCTTAGAAAGGCACATAGGGGATTCATTGTTTATTTTGGATAGTATGGAAGTTGGTAGAGTGTTTATTTCTTTGGGATTTATTTTCCATAAATTTCCAGTTACGTATGTCATGACCCAATTTTGTGGATCATGATGGCATCTACTATACCACTAGTAGGAGAACCAACCCTGTAGTCCGGAGACAAAGATGATGACTAGTACATTAAATGTGGAAGTATATCAAAAGTCAAGATAAAATTAAATACTTTGTGGAAGTCTTAAAGAATAACATAAGCTACCCAAAATTCGGTATCAGTGCCAAACGAACCACTAAGTACAGAAATGATAAAACTGAAGTAAATGTAGTATAACTATGTCTTCGAAATATAATGGAGACCAATAAAATATAAGTTCGAAGAGAATCAGGAACAAGCCGGACACCAAGCTCACCCTGAATCTCCGATGTGAATAAGATTCGGGAAAAAAAAACTGTCTGTATCACGAACGGGGGAACCTGTACTCAGATCTGCACATATGCAAGTGTAGTATGAGTACAAGTTGCCAAAGTAACCCATACCAAGTAGGCTTCAAGGGACCACTTAGCATATAACAATAATAAGAGTAGTAAATAACAGAGTACAAAAAAAAAAGCCATCGAAGAAAATAGTACACTACGGGGAAACTAGCAACTCAATTATGAATCAAGTGTCATAAAGACTTATATCACTAGCTACTCATGTAACAGGATAGGTAATGAACGAAAACAAACCCGACATCCTTGCAACACACATGTGAAATATAACATAATAAATGGGAATAAAAGAAGATAGGAGTAGAGCATGATCGGTATACTGGTAACCTTAAGTGAAAGGATAAATAACTGAAAAAGAGTGTGTAAGACACTAATCCCGCATAACATGAAACAAGAAGTAAATAATATGAATAATAAAGTAAAACAATTAAACTTTGGCAAATCCCCTAGAAAGAAGTGCAACTTACACCAAAAGAAACACGCTCACCGCAGGCCTTATATTTTAGCCAAAGTACACTAAATAAAACAAGTGCATAAAGTAAACATAATAAATGAAGTTACAATCCTGTGTACACATCTCCTCCGTTACTCATAGGCCCAATAGGCAGAACCTATGGAAGGCTACCCTAAATTTCCTAGCGTATATTATACCCCTGCACTCTATATACCCCCTCATCCATGTTGCGTGGAAGCCTGGAGGCAGTTATATGGGGGTGCGTCACCACATACAGATCTAACATTATCATATCCAGCCCTTAAAGTCTAAAGTCTGGCATCTTGTGCCTCATATCAATAATATCGTCAAGTCCAGCTCGACTAGTCAAGGCATATAAGCATGTACATCATCATATCTCAACAAAGTCATCAATAAATCAGGTATCACCTTGTGTCCATACCCAGTAGTGCCACAAGTGTCTAAATCTGTACTCAATGTCGTACGACGACAGACTCAAGTCCAAACGCTGTACTCACTACCGATTCGGTGTCAGACTTAAGTGCTAGCATCAGTTAGTCAACTGATAATTCCTGGTACCAGGGTGTAAAGACCGGGCTAAAATAAGTAGAAATAATGTTATCGGGTGCTCGATACCATGTCGTGTCTAAATCAGTAAAAAGGCCAATTACATATATTATCATTAATATTCCACTTTCTCATCTCATATCATTATTCATCATCATTATCAA
>JBDJHY010290238.1:0-10079 GCA_039654485.1 Withania somnifera | reverse complement strand
TTGAATATGCTTTCCATTCATTTTGAGTTTTACGTTCAGCAAAGAAAACATCCTTACTTGCTGCAGTCTGCAGGGATCAGAAGATAATTAAACATTGCCTTCAGACAATTTTTCTCAGCCACTTTCAGAGACGTTAACTTTCTCGTTTAGTAGATTCACATCTTACCAGGAATTGAGTTAAAGATGGGAAATATACTTTTATATAATGCTGGAAAAAAAAAATGTTTCATTCAACTTGTCCATTTTAACAAATTAAGAGAGTTTTATCCCTTTCTTCTCCATGTAATCTGGACATTTCAGCGGGCGGGATTTGAAGTTGCCTATGTGGTTGCTTCGCATTAGTTATATAAAACAATAGCTGCCATTTCCCTTTTATTTTTCTTGGAATTGCTAATTCACGGAATCAGATATTAAAGTTCCAATATCAGTACTGATATGGAACAGCAGTTAGCAAACACCGATTAAGAGAACAGATTTAGCACTCAAGGTGCTGAGGGTGACAAAGTTAGACGATGAAAACATCATTCGTCCATTTGTTTTGGTCTTTCCAATTCAGCTTATTTATAATTTTAGTTGATATATAAGTTGGAATAGATTCATGAAAAATTTGGTTCCACATATTTGCAATTTGGTATGGTTATTTCAGCTCATTTAATTAATAAAATTTATTTTAACCCACTTAAATTTAGTCTAATTCATTTAAGTAATGGTTGCACAAACCTTATTAAAGATAATCACGTGTAATAATACTTTTATGAATTTAAATTTATCTTAAGAATAAGAGTAACTTACATAAAACTCAGTACTTTTATAAAGCATAATTTCAACTTAAATCATGAGTTTGTAAAATTACAATTTATTTTAAAATTTTTTGTTGCTTGATACATTGGGTTGCATATATTGTGATATTATATAAAAGATCTTTTATTTTTTTGACGTCTGCAATTTTTTTATTTTTCTTTAAAAATTTCACACCTTTCCTTCATTTCACCCAAGAAAAATAAGTTCAAGAACATTAAGTACGTGATGAAGAAGGGATCATTTTCGTCTTCTTCATCTTCGATGAGAATTGTAGGATTTCAAAACAAAAAGTTGAAAAAAAAAAAAAAAACTAAGAAATCAAACAACAAAAAGAATTAGAGTAACTTGTGAGAAATATGAGCTATGTATCAATGCCTGGTACATAACTGAATTGATGTATCACTAATGAATTATGTGTTGGAAATAGTAGTAACAATTACTAATACATTATTTATGTATCATGGGATACAATTGATCAACAGAGAGAGAAAGGTATGTGAATGTCGACAGTAATCGCATTAAAACATTTATACCAAATATATGTGAACATGTATTCGGTCTTCATCAATAGCGATCTCTTCTAACAGATCCATTCCTCCTCATTCAAGAACCTTTAAATAAACTAATACTATACCAAGAAAAAGTTTTAACGACAATCTCTTGTTTAGTTCTACACCCAGAAGAAGCTTTGACGACAATTTCTTCTGCAGCAACTCATTTTCACTCGATTTCTTAGGCAGTCCTTCCTTTACAACCGACACCCCATTCGCCTTATTTTCTAAAACTAATAAAATGAGAAGTAAATATATTTATGTAATTTTTTTTTTAACAACACCAAAATAAGAAGAATATAATGGTGTTGAATAGGACTTTCCAACGCATGCATGCTTCCTACTATTCTATTTTCTGTTTTTTTCCTAACATAAATATTAATGCCTTTATCGTCAGGAATACCCAAAGTTGTTAACAGTAATTGTCAAGCGTTTCATCAATTTGACAGTTGCCCATTGTAATTTGTACCCTCTTACGATATTACTCCAAGATTAACCCTTCTCTCATGCAACGTAAGGTAAAATAATTTTAAATTAAATGAGCCAACTTCTTTCACCACATGCCACAGCCATGTGAACATAATTAACATA
This sequence comes from Withania somnifera, assembly GCA_039654485.1. Lineage (NCBI taxonomy): Eukaryota > Viridiplantae > Streptophyta > Magnoliopsida > Solanales > Solanaceae > Withania > Withania somnifera. Next base: position 8,136 of record JBDJHY010290238.1, on the reverse strand, counting down.
CCATGTCAGTTTCATATGGTTTATTGGGACGGGACCATGTACTTCATTTTCTTTTATTGACCTGTTCTTGGTTTTTCTTTATGGACACTTTGCGTCTTCAAGCATGACTAACCAAAAGAATTTTAATAGAGAATCCTTAAAAGTATTAACCAAATGACAAGCATATTGGTTCAAAACAAAATGTCAATTTTCAAAGAATTAAGATAGTCAGGTCTACCAGTAACAAAACAAAGGAGATAAAACAAAAGAAATTGGACACGAATAGGTGAGCTACAAATAGAGTTTAAAAGGAGAGATTTAAGTAGGGAAAAAACCTTAATGTGTTAGGAGATCCAAATAACATCTTGTCATGAGAAAATTAACACAGCAAGTCTTCCATGATAATAGATCAGACAAAAAAGAAAAGTACATATGTTTTCTGTTTTAATTTGTTTCTATGATCTTGATTTGACATCAAATTTAACATGTCATGTGGAAAATTAAAAATAAAAATTGTCTAAAAAGAAAAAATATATATTTTTTAAATAGACTAAAAATAAAAGGATAACCAATAAATTAAAATAGAAGGCTTAGGAAATAGACATAATAATTTAATATGATTTGATAAATTAACATACATTTGAGAAAACTCATATTATAAAAATATTTGAATTTATGGAAAGCTCCTCGAACAATATTATTTAATGACTATATTATATGCTTTTGTTTTGTTATATGAGTAAAAGATCCTCAATTGATAGAAGTTTCAAAGCATCATCTTCTTCTTAATAAAAAAAGAACTTTCTTTTTAAAATAAAACATAATTATGATTAAAAAAAAAAAAAAACATAAGCAAAAATTCAATGAGAACCCTAATAATATTGTATTTACGGAATATATGTGTTTGTGTATTATGAAAATTGTCAAATAAGCTTAAATTTAAAATCTGGATAGAAAGTTACATGTATCTAGTACAATTAATCAAATATAATGAAATTCAAAAAACGATCCTCCCTAAAATTTCAATTCATCCTTTTTATTGTGAGTAAATTTTTCCACTAAAATGTACATCAACTTAGCCTTGGACCACCTACCTCCACCTCTAAACGGGAGTAATTGCCAAACCTATCCTTCTTTGTGAAGGTGATCCAACTGTCCCTCACAAGAAATATGTACAATATGATAACAATTAAATACTTTCTTCAAATGTTGCGTTCTTTGATTTGATATAATATTTATTAAAAAAAATTTAATTTATAATTTTAAGTATTTTTAAATATTTATGTATTATAAATATATATTTTAGATAGAACGGTGTGAATGACACATATTAGGGTAAAAGTATGACAGGTTGGAGTGCGTCATTGATGGTAGATAGAAGCACTTTACTTTGTTACCCGTGTCAGGAGACTAGTGCTACGTTGTAGTATATTGTTCTTGGAGTTTAGTGAGGCTTAGTGCTATGGATAGACAGTAGCGGAGCCAAAAATCTGGCGAATGGTGTGTAATTTTTTTTCCTGTTGTGATAAGGGTATTCAAAATTAAATATATATATCGATAAAAACTAACATTTAACCTTTATATTCCATATAACATTCCAATGAAAGGCGTACACCTAACCACCCTTCGCTATAGGTGGCTCCGCCATGTGGGTAGATGGATTGAAGAACTGTTTTTGTGGCAGTCTTATTTTTGTTGTTTTCTATTGTTTTGTTGCTACCTAATATTCCTTGTTCGTGTTTATGTTTTTTAGATTATTTTTTTGAGCCAGGGTTTATCAAAAAACCTCTCTACCGCACCTCTGTGTCGTAGTACAAACTTTGTACACTTTATCTTTCATACCTCACTTTGTGGGAATACACTGCGTATGTTGTTGTTGTTATTGTGTATTTATATGATTGTAAATATTTTACTAAAATAAAAAATATATTATAAAGGTAAAATATTTTTAATTATTATAAAGTAATAATTTTTTGAGATGAACTAGAAAAAATACCACATAAAATTAAACGAATAAAGTACTCATTTATTACAAATGTGTTTCTAGAATAAGAAAAGGTCGAATCACCAAGTATTTGTCACGTAATAATAGTGGTATAAAAGGATATTAATCATATTGTTCGAGTCTTTCGAGAAAATCATACCAAAGATGTCATTTAAGTTTTTTTTTTAAAATGGTGACAAGTTTGACCTTGGCTGGTCAAACTTGTCCTAAAAAATTCATTAACTTAATTAGTGAATCAATTAACATTTTCAAAACTATTAATTTTTTTAAAATACAAAAAAGGCCCAATTTCAACTTTCAAAATTAAAACAACTTTTCTAACCCAAAATCGTTCACATTCTCTCGGTACTTTCTCTCTCAAAACTGACTTTCTCCCAACGATCTATTGGAATAATTTCTCCCTTCATATGACCTCAAATATTTTCCAGCGACCTTTGTTCCTTGTCACTCTATTTTTTTTCTCTCTCTTATAAGATAAATTTTTCTCTTTTATTTTTTTTTCATAAATTTAGGGTTCTCTATTTTGGTTAAAGTGATTTTGTTGATCCAAAGTTAGGGTTAATGACTTTGTTGTTTGAAAAAATGAAAAAACCTTAAAGCACTTGATATGACTGTTGTATATTATTGTATTTTGTTCAGTAAAAATACAAACTTCTTATTCTTGTTCTTACTATTGAATATTGTTGTTAAACTAGTGAGATTTTAAGTTTTTTTGAGTACTATGTTGCAACAGATTATTAATTTGTTGGACAAAATCTAACAGTTGTTGGATTATAGCATATCTTATTCTTGTTATCATATTTTGTGATGTTGTTAAATATAGTGAAATGAATTCAAAAAGTTATGATTTAAAAAATAACATAGTGAAAATTTAGGGTCTTCTCTTGAAAGTTAAATTATGGTTAGTGAAAGTTAAGTTGTGGTATTTATGAACAATGATATGGTTATATGTTTGTAAATAGTGCGTGTATCTTCAACAAAAGTATAATTTTTGTTGTTTTTGTTCTTGAATATTGTTGTGAAAATAGTGAAAATTTAAAATTTATTAAGTAATCTGTTGCAATAATTGATTGATTTATTGGACAAACTCAAATAGTTGCTGGATTGTAGCATATCTTGTTCTTGATATTATATTATGTATTTACTAAATGTAGTGAAATAGGTTCAACAAGTAAGAATTTTAAAAATAATGTAGTTGGTTATAATGAGAAGTTAGGATCTTTTCTTGAAAGTTAAGTTAGTGTTGATTATTTTATTGTTTTTGGTTCATTTATTGCTTAAGAAAAAAATTATGATATTTGTTAAGAATTGATATGGTGGTATGTTTGTAAAGTGTATCTTCAGTGAAAGTACAATATATCTTATTCTTGTTCTTATTCTTGAACATTGTTATGAAACAAATGTTGATATTTAGCATAACATCTTTTAGTGAACACGTATTATTATATCTTGATGTTGTTAAATGAGTTCATTAATGTAGTGAAGAAATTGATTTTCTTTTAGTATTGTTGTTGTCCTCTATGATATAGGAGATTAGTTCTGTTGAAAGAACAAATAAAAAAATGTGATAAACGTAATTTATTTCCAATAAATATCTCATATGTTGCAACATATTAGTAATTTTGTTATAACTAATGACTCATAAATCACAACAGATTACTCATCTGCTGAGAAAAATAATAAGTTGCTCAACTATTTTAAGTTGTTTTCAACATATGAGAAATCTTTTGCAACATATTATCCATCTATTGCAACATATTAATAACCTGTTGGAAACAATCAAAACAGAGCTGAAACTGTTTTATTTTTCCCTACAGATTAGTAATTTATTGCAACAGATAACTCATTTGTTGGAATAGTATATTACTTTATTGTATTTATTTAATCACCTAAATGATGCACAAATCAATTTTAACCTTTTTCTATTTATTTCTTGTTTGTAGATAAAATATCTCTGGTAAAAAAAAATAGGACATCATTCAACATTAAAAAGAAAGAGTAAAATACATACGCAAGAATCAACCTCAAGATTACAACAACTTACTAATGAAGAAGAATCCCTTTATCACACAAATTCAAATATAAATCAGGGTAAAGAAGTAGTGAAAAGTGAAAAGCATAAGCAAGTAGTTGATAGATTAGAAAGAAATGAAAGTTCTGTAGATACGAATGAAAGAGAGAAAAATGATAAAGAGGTTGAAAAGAAGGATGGTGAAAGAAAAAAGATGGGGAGGAAATAGAGAAGGAACAAGGTGAAGAGGAAAGAAAGCAAGAAGATGTTGAAGAAGAAAAAAGTGTTGAGAAAGAAGATTGAGAAAAGGAAAAAATAATAAACGGCGAAGATGAAAGAGGGTAAAAAATAGTAGAAGATCAAGATGAATGAGAGGAGAAAGTAGATGGTGATAATATAGGTAAAAAAATAATATGTCTTTAGTTCAAAGATCGAATAGATCAAAATATCGACATGATAGTAATGTTGTCATGTTTGCTCCTAGTATCCCAATTTCTCCTTGATGTCAAAAATTTTAATATAGGCAAATTTATTATGAAGATGCCTATGGATAATTTCACAAAATGTACTGGTGATTTTGTGGTAAAATTAAGCATGCGAATTTTTTTGATAATTTTATAAAGTTTTTGAAAGAGCAAAAACTGAAGAATTTCTTTAAGCTCAGTTGTTTTGGACTCCATCTTGATCTCCCTGAAGATAATAATGCAAGGTTTCAAATGATCATGGTTTGGTCTTCTCAAGCGGAGAATAATATTTAATTATGAGGAAAACAAAGAGAAGGAAAAAGAGGATGAGATTTGAATTAACTATTGTAGCATGTCGGTTTATTTTGGCATGAAAGAATTTGCACTCCTTCTCATCCTTTTTCAACTAATGACAAATAAAAAATCATCCCGCACAGTAAATAAATTTTGAACATCCAGCAAAACAAAAAAAAGGCAAAGACAAGAAAACTAATGATGATGAGTTGGTTTTCATTATTGAAAAGAGCTACAAAAGTAATGATTTGCTTAAAGATTTGAAATCCAAAAAGCTCTCTAAGAAGTACAAGAAGTCATTGTACTTAGTTTTGTTTGTACATGCCATTCTTATGACTAAAGACACTAATCAAGTCATATCATTTGACTTGATAAAACTTTCACAAAGTATTAATAAATTCAACAACTACCCATGGGGTTATGAAAGCTATATGTTGACTGTTAAACATTTGTTGCCATATTTGATGCTTAAGACAATTAACTTATATGGCTTTCCTTGGGCTTTCATGGTAAACTTTTAATTTTCTTTTAAGTGTTTTATTTTATTTTACTGGATAATTATTTTGATTTATTATTGACATCATTTTTTAGGTTTGGGCATTTAAAGCTATTTCTTACCTTCGGCAGCTAGTTAAGGACTACCCCAATGAGGCTTCTCATTTAAAAATTCGTAGATGTTTGATTGTAAAAAATAACAAGAAAGTAAATGCTACTGATCTTTTTACCCCCCACCCCCTTCTAATGATTTAGTAAGTCAATATTTTTTTTATATTGATCAATTTTATTTAATTGTTATTTACATAATCCAACATATTAATGATTTGTTGCAATCGTTTAGAAATTTGTTGCAACAAATGAATAATCTGTTGCAATAGTTGACTAATTTGTTGGTTTCAACTTCTGCTTCAGTCCAAAAGCATAAGCTGAATCCAACAGATTAGTCATTTGTTATAAAAAATTATTAATCCGTTGGGAAATTTTTTTGATATGTTATAACAGATAATTAATCTGTTGGATTCAGCTTCTGCCTCAGTCCAAAAGCAGAAGTTGAATTCAAGAGATTAATAATCAACATATGACTAATATGTTGGCTTCAGCTTCTGCTTCAGTCTAATAGTAAAAGCAGATTCCAACAGATTAGTCATCTGTTGCAATAGATGATTACTATGTGGGAATCTTTTTATGGACTGAGATAGAAATTGAATCAAACAGATTAGTCATCCGTTGTAAAAAATTATTAATTTAGAATTCATATTATTTTTTTTAATTATATAGTCACCATTATAATACAACTCAATTTTTGTTATAAATTATGCATCCATGGCTTGTCTCTACAGGGGTAGAGTTGCAGATGCCATTTTTTGTTATTTTAGAGCTTGTAAAAATTTTACCTAACCCTACAATTGATTTGATTAAAGAGGAATTAGTTGGGGTGGCCACTATCAAAAGAAAAACACCCGGGGTTGAGATTGATGGTGCCTTGTTCTTCTTGTCAATGCGATGAGACATTTACTAAAGTTGTACAGAATCTGAAATCTAAGAGGAGTATAATAACATCGAAAAAATATCCGGTCGCTATACTCCTTTACAACTCAAGTTGAAGAGAAGAAGAGTAATTTCACAAGCAGTCAACTGCTAAATCTAAAAGATCTGCTACTCCACTTCCTGCTGACGTTGGTCCATTGCAACAAAAAAATGTAAATCTCTACAAAATCATAAATGTCACCAAGAGGAAGGAACTTGAAAAAAATCATCAAAACAAAAAAAAAAAAACAATTCAGTACTCAATGCATAAGTTTGGGCTAAATGATTTTAGAACTATGACTTGCAAAACTGAATGGTGGTTAGACTCGGTAAATTTTTTAACCTTAAAAATTACTTGTGTATATTTATATTATTTCAACAGATGAAGAAATTTATTACAACAGATTGCACATCTGTTGCAACTTGTGTTGCAGTAGTTACAATTGATACACAAATTACAATAAATTTCTAATCTGTTGCAATAGATTAGTCATCTGTTGCAATTGATTAACCATCTGCAACTGATCATTTCCGTTTGATTCAACTTCTACTGAATACAACATATTAGGAATCAATTGCAACAGATTAGGAATATATTACAACATAAGTGTCATTTATTTTAATATTTTTACTATCTAAATGCAAAAATGACTAAGTGTAGATTTTTTTGTTTTAATATGTTGATGAAATTATGTTGCTTATGAGGATGAGACACGTAAAATTTTCAGAGCATTATGCTTCTACTAATAGAATTTTGGAGCTTAACTTCATCAATAATTTCAGCAAAATATATAAAATAATGTGTGATGAAGCGCCAACTTCGGATAGCCAGCCTCTTAAGCAGCTTATTCGTTAGTTTGAGTGGATGATGATATGCTTGATTATTGTAGAGAAAAAGACCCTACCCAGGTAGTTATCCATGGATTGATGCTAAAAGGATCTTAACCATGATAAACTTAATGGTAAACTATTTTATGACTCTTGAGATCTTGATCGAGGAGAGAGTCATAAATGTTTATGATTGAAACCTCTCTTTTTTGAAAATTATGCATTCTTCTTTCATATTGAGAGTGTGTTGGAGTTTTTTTGAAGTTGTTGAAAAAAAGTAGCATTTTTAAATACTTGCCTAAAAATTTGATCAACGAAAGATGAAATTTTCATGTGAGGGTGAAGGATCTTCCCCGAAATAACATTGATATTTCTTTTGCTTCTTATTCGCTTACATTTAACGATCATTTATTGACCGGTACTAGTGTCAAAACTCTAAATACTATTAAATGACAATACTGTGGCGAGAATGCAATGGATATGGACTGCAGGTGTAATGGACAAGGAATTAGTGCCTTAAGAAGTTTAAATTTGATAGTATTGGATTATTTTATTGAATTTGATGATGTTGGGTTGATGGAACAAGTAAATAATTTTATTTCTATCTTTCTTTATTGTATTGTTGGAACATAATCTGTTGAAACAGATCACAACAGATTGCATATCTGTTGCAGTGAATTTTGTATTTGTTACAACAAATTACATATCTATTGAAAAGAATAAAAGACCAGGAATTAAATACAACAGATTACGCATCTATTGTAACATATCGGGTAATCTATTGAAAATAATAAAAAGATGTTGAATTAGTTATAACATATTATATATCCATTGCAACTAATAGCTTAATTTGTTGGAAAATACCAAACAAATATTGAACAACAGATTAAAAAGCTATTGCAACAGATTGTGTAATCTGTTGATAACAAACAAACATATGTTGGATTAATAATAACATATTGTATATCTGTTGCAACAGATAGTGTTAGTTCTCTAAAAAAATCAAATGAATGTCGGATTAGTTACAACAG
>JBDJHY010290228.1:0-10079 GCA_039654485.1 Withania somnifera | reverse complement strand
ATCCATCCTTAGTCATAGTAATAACCCCTAACTCAACAATCAACGGGAAATTAGTTTTACTTAATTAAAGTTCAGATATGTGTGTGTGAGTAATACCATAGCCCTAGAACCTTCACAATTCTTGAAGTTCTCAATCATAATATATTGCATACTTTCTATTTTAAATTGCAAATTAGTTTAAATCAATTTAGTATACTCTTCTAAAATCTTAATGAATATTGTGGACCTAAATCAATGTGTGTGTGAGCCTCTATATTACTTGCACGATCGCGTACACTTGCGTGTGTGATTGGACGCAACAATTATAATGATATGATCAACCACAAACAATAACAAAAACAAGTCTTGACGGCCTTGCATAGCTGCAAATACTATAACATCTAGAACCAACTAGTCGATGCCTAGGACACATAGATATTTCAATAATTCCACCATCTATATTCTAGAGTTAATCAAGACACTCATGGGTCACAAGATAACCATAATCACAAATGCAACACCAATACGTAGCCAAGAAACAGACTAAAGAAGATGATAGAGTCATGCGTAGCAACCTAGAAATGCCAACCCAAGGAGGGATAATTACTAAATTTATTCCCAATATAATCTAAGTGCAGTATGGTTAATCCATAGCCTACCTTACCTCCGAGTATAAGCTCACAAATACTTAGCCCGGATAGTTCCAATAGCTCTAAAAATGCACAAACAAACTCGCATGATCACGAAACTAGCAAAGTAATAATCTACATGTTAATAAGAGTTAAGCGATAACCATTAGGTTATAAGTATAGAAAGAGTCAAAATATTGGTCAAAATAGGCTTACGAACCTGCAGACCTAAAACTCCAAATAAAAAGTTACCAAAATATTCCCCATATCATAAGGAACTACCCTAAATTTGAATCTCAAAGCAAGAAATAAGTAGAAACGATGAATTAGAGTAAAGAATTAACTAGGAGAATTTTTGAAATTTTGGGTGAAATTAAAGTGGAAACTTACCAAAAATTGATGAATAATCAAAGAAAAATAGTTTCCAACATCACCCAATATCATATGCAAAGACCTAAGAGTTTTAATGGAGGTTTTAGAGTGTTTAAAGATGGTGAAATGGAGAGTGAATTCTATAATTATAAAATTTCAGGTATTTATACTTGGTACCAGTTTACTCTATGCAATCGCGTAGCTCAAGCTCACAATTGCTGAGTAAATACAGAAAGCTTTACACAATGGCAAGGCAGAGGGGACATGAATTATCGCAGTCGCATACTGTACGTGCCGCTATCATGAAGACTCAACTGGAAGCATCACACAATGGCATGTGAAGATGATGCAATCACGAAGAAGAGTTGAGTTGTACACCAGCATAGCTGAACCAACAAAATTTATTCAAAATCCAAATTTCACAGCGATGTTCGAGATGCATTTGAAACCTGATGAACACAAATTAAATATGCTACCTGTATGAAAAAGACATTCCAGACTCAACCGATGCAGATGAAATTTTGATTTGAGGTTGTTTTGATGAAATATTAACCAAAGTCAACACTTGACCAAAATAACCAACCTTCCAATCGAGTAATTGAAATATGCTCAGTCGGCGCAAAGTCCGAATGAACAACTCACCTAACCCATATTCGACATTTCAAAGATGATGGAGTAGTTGAATTTTCATCTAAGGCCCCGGTCATAAAATGACCACCCAAGCTCCACTTATGAACTAAAAATTGCATAAAACACATACAATCATATAAAAGAAAACCAAAGCATCATGACTCAAATCAAGACCCATTTAGACCAAAATCCATGATATACAGCAAATGGAACTATCAAAATTTTATTTTGAGTTTGTTTTCATATAATATTGACTAAAGTCAAGGATATCAATAATGAAGGCTTTAAAATGGGGAAATAGACATAACAACCAAATGAACGACCCATAAATCAAATTATTGGTCTCAATGAGTCTTAAATGACTAAGGACTACTATAGAAAATTTCTAAGATGTAAGAAAAACAATGCAAAAATAGTAAGGGTCCTTACAACATCCACCACTAAAAAGGATTTTGGGTCCCGGAAGTCAGAATAAAAAAGTACCTGAAGGGTCAAACAAATGCAGATACTGGGATCTTAACTCACTCTCGATCTCCTAAATAGCCTCCTCCATGAGACAATCTTTTCGTTGAACCTTAACCATGAGAATCTCCCGAGACCTTAACTTTCTTACCTCTTAACCCAAAATCAAAACTGACATCTAACAATCGATAATCCCTCATAATCCTGAATTGAATCATAATCAAGTGCATGCGACTCGTCGGGGATGTAGCATATCAACATGTACACATGAAACATCAGATGCACAAATGAAAATATAGGAGGCAAAGCTAATCTATAAGCAACACTGTAAATCCAATCAAGAATCTCAAAAGGGTTAAAATAGTAGGGGTTGAGCGAGAGATACTAGCAAGAAAAATTGATCACCAACCGTGAGCTCTAAGGCATGATAATGATGATATGGATATATCTTCTTTCAAATCTGCCTGAAGCCTATCCTGAATCAACCGAACTGTATTTAAAGCATCCTAAAATAGATACGTACTATGCAATCTGGACTCAAGCCCATCAAACCAACCAATACGTGAACAACAACGTCTACCATACAAAGCCTCAAATAGAGCCATATGAATGCTAGAATGGTAGTTGTTGATATACACAAACTCAACCAAAGACAAATGTTGATCCCAAGAACCACCAAAATCAAGAACACAAGCCCTCAACATGTCCTTTAGGTCCTTAAAAGTCCTCTCGGACTGTCCGCCTGTCTAGGGATTAAAAGTTATTTGAGATGGACCTGCATATCCATACTACATTGAAACACTATCTACAATTGAAATGTAAATCGAGCACGACAATCAGAGACTATAGAAACTATAACACCATGAAGTCTAACCACTTTTTGAAGATAACTAAAGGCTAACTTCCTCGTACTATATATTTTGTGGACTGGAATGAAGTGTGAGGAGTTAGTCAACCTATAAAAAACAACCCAAATTAAATTATTTCTATGGGGACTCTGAGGCAAGTCATAAATGAAATCCATAGTGATCTGTTCATACTGCTACTTAGTAATAGGAATACTCTAAGTCAAACCACCTGGTATTTGGTGCTCAAACTTGACCTACTGATAGTTCAAGCACGTAGAAACAAATTTAGCTATATCCCTCTTCATACCATTTCACTAGTAAATCTTCCTCAAATCTATATACATCTTCGACACCTGGATGGATGGAGTAACGAGAATTATGGGCCTCATGGAGGATCAATTGAACCAAATCATCAACTCTAGGAACATAAATCCAGCTCTTAATCCTCAAAATACTAGCTGAACCCAATGTAAATCTATGGGATTCACCCACAAGATCCGATCACATATATCAACCAAGGCTAAGTCTTCAACTGACGCTACTGAATCTAATAACTAATTTAGAATAAGCCTCAATGCTAGCATGAATGTGGACTGAATTCGAAAGCTCAAGTCTAACCAATCAGTTTTCCAAAGACTAGATGTGTACAAATAGCGACATCTCAGAAACTTATAATAAAGCCAAGATACCTATAATCATTGACTTCCCTCTCTTTGCCTTGCCTGAATAGTACAAGATAGAAATATCGCAGTACTCCAGTAACTCAATCCACCTCTGTTGGCGGGTGTTAAGCTCCCTCTGACTCATAATATACTAAAGACTATGACGATCTATGAAGATCTTACAATGCACTCCATACAAGTAGTGGCGCCAAATATTGAGAAGGAAGACTATAGCTGCCAACTCTAAATCATGGGTCAGATAGTTGTGCTCATGAACCTTAATTTTCCTATAAGCATATAAGATCACACAACCTTGTTGCATCAAAATACGACCAAGACCCATATTGGAAACATCACAATGAAACAACATTTTGACCCTAAACTGGAAAATTCCATATAGGAGGAGAATTCAAGATAGTCTTAAGCTTCTGAAAACAAGCCTTGCACTCGTCTGACCACCAGAAAGGAGCATCCTTTCTAATCACTCTAGTAAACAGTGCTTCTATAGAAGAGAACCCCTCAATAAATGATGCTAGTACCTAACAAGTCCAACAAAGCTACGAACCTCAGTAGGAGTAGTCGGTTTAGGCCAATTATGAATAACTATAATCTTAGTTGGATCCAATCAAATACCCTCATTGGATAACACATGTCCAAGAAAGACAACTAAGTCAAGCCAAAACTCACACTTTGAGAACTTGGCATAAAACGGATGATCTCTCAATGTTGAAGAATAATCCGCTCTCTACTCCTAGAATATACTAGGATATCATTGATGAACACAATGACAAAGGAATCAAGGTAGGGACTAAACATACGTTTTTTCAAATTCATAAAGGTTGCAGGTGCATCAGTAAAACCAAAAAACATCACTATGAAAAAATAGTGACCATATCACATCCTAAATGTTATCTTTAGGATATCCTCCATTTGATCCTCAATGGATGGTAAGACAATCTTAACTCAATCTTAGAAAAGATGGAAAAACCCTAAAGCTGGTTGAGTAATCAATGCATGGGATATGATACTTATTTTTTTAGAGTCACACCATATTTCTTCTTTACAAATAGAACACGAGCACCCCTAGGTGACACACTAGGCTAGAATAAAACCATTATCTAACAATTCTTGAAGTTGATTCATTAGCTCTCTCACCTCAGCAGGTTCCACACGATAGGGAGTATTGAAAATAGGCATGGTTCTCGACTCTAACTCAATACCATAATCGATGTATCTCTCAGGTGGTAGGCTAGGGTTTTTGATCGAAAACATATTAATAAAATCACTAACAATAGGTACTGACTCAGGAGTCACAAAATCAACACTAAATATCTAACATATATAAGACAATCCAAGAGACCAAAGGAGACTAAGTGACTATCTTGAATGCAAGAGATGATCCTTGTCGGTACTCGACTAACCAAACCCTTCCAAACAATTATGGATATATCGGGAACAACTAAGGTCATAGTTTTGCAATAAAAATCCATGAGCTCTCTACGAGGGGATAGATATTCCATGCACAATATCACATCAAAATCAACCATATACAATAATATCAAAGCATACCAAGTCTCATAATCCCCAAAAATAAAAAAAAAAGGATCTCAACACACGATCCACTACTAAGGAATCTCCTACTGGATAGAGATAGATAATAGAAAAGGAAACGTCTCACTATCTATACCCAAACACGATGCATAATAAGATGACACACAAGATCAAGTAGAACCTGTATCAAATAAATACTAAGTTGGCTAATAGAATACAAAGGCAGTACCTATATCAATAACATTAGAGGCCTTTACCTCATATCTACATGGCATGATATAGAAATAATGGCAACTACCATCACGACGACCACACCTGCACAAAGGTGGAGCAACTCTAGCTGGCTACACTGTATAGGGGTTTGTGTAGTAGGAGGTTGAACCATAGTCTGAACAATACCCACATGAGGATAATCTCTAGGAAAGTGGCCCATAACACCACACATATAATGCAGAACTAAATATTTTCCTTGAAGAGAGGAACTAAAAGAACCAGAATTTCCACCACGACCTAAAGAACCTGAGGCGATACCCCTTTGTTAGCCCAAAGATGAGGACCGCTACCGAAAGTTTATAGAGAATACTGAATGGGATGACTAGACTGGACCTACTGCTAATGCCAAAGTAAGGTCCTAGCTCCTGAACTAGAACCTGTGTCACCATACCTTGAAGTAGTGAAGTGACCCTGATGACGGGGTCTCTTTTCCTCTTTAACTCCCTCATGATAAAGATCCTCCATAGTATGATAGTGTCCAAGAATAGCCTGAAAGGTTTATCCAGTAGTAACCAATACCTTGGTAGTCTTACCAATCTAAGAACTAACCTATCAACAAAATGACAGATCCTTTCTTCCTCAGTAGATATATTTATGGCACTATAACCAAGCAATCTTTAAAACTCAATCTTATACTCAAAAATAGATAAAGAACCCTTTTGAAGTCTAAGAAAATTTTCTCTCATGCATCCTTCATAGTACGAGGAATATACCTCTCTAAGAATGCATTATGGGAGGAACTCCAAGGCATAGGGGTAGAATCAACTAACCTGGTCTACCTATATGACCTCTACCACTCTATGGCAAGGCCGGCAATCTAATACACTATAAAATCAACACTGTGGGACTCAAGCAGACTAAGGTTATGCAACCCCTCCAGACATATATTAATGAAATATATTGGTTCCTCTCTTGGATTACCAATAAATCTTGGGGACCTAACCTCAAAAATCTATCCAATGCCTTCTAATCAAAGTCATACATAGGAGGATATGAAGGAATAGGCAAAACCACAAATAGAGCAGAAACTCCTAGTGTTGAGGATGCATAAACTGGTACAGGAGGCACCTAAACTAGATATGTTGAGGTACTTAGTGAAACACTAAAACCATAAACACTCGATGTTGGAGGCACCCCCAAACCATAAGTACTCCACTCCGGTTGGCACACTGTACTAAAAAAACTCTAGGCCAAATTCTGTACTCCAACTGTCGGGTGCCCCGACATAGCCACAAATGTAATAAGAAACCCTTCATCTATGGAGTCAAGGCTGTAACTGATGATGACATAGGAGAAAACAAAACCAATTTATGCATCCCATTGGCTACTGACCTAATACAAGCTTAGGCTTGATCTTGCAACTCTGATATGTGATATAGATTTATCTGGAGTCAAAACTTTGGTAAGTCCTTGACCTTGGACTTAGATGGTGCTCTAAATGGTGTAACGAGTGCATCATCTCTTGCTGCTGCTGAAGATCATGTACATGCCATATGTGGAAGAGTGAAAAAGAACAAAATGATATTTTAAGAGACCAACTACATACATGCTTACATATAAGTGAAAAGAGAATGACTTCCTAAAAATGTCACTGAAGCTTCCTGAATACAGGATACAAATGTCACGGTACCTGGTTTCCAAGACTCTACTAGACACTGACTCATATACTTTGGATACCAACAAACCTAGGGCTTTGATACTAATTTGTGATGACCTAATTTCTTAGGTCATGAGGGCACCTACATCCATCGTATGAGAACCACCCACAAGAATGCAAAGATGGAATAATACAATAGCAGAATATAATAGATAAATAAAAGACAGTGACAAGAGGAAGTTTAAATTAAATTAATAACAACTTCAAAACCTGATATCTAGTACATGAGTGATAACGCTCAAAAATACACTCCAAAATAAATCTAAAAGTGTATACAAATGTTGTCAAATGTATTTACCCAACAAAGAGTCGGGGTCGATCCCACAGGGAATAATATATGAGGCAATCGAGTAGGAACGGGAACTAAAGTGCAACGACTATAGCTTGAATGGATAGAACAACGTATGGGGGGATAAGGATAGGATAAAAGGTATCAAGTATTACTTATGGACATGTTTTGATCAATTACTTCATAATTGAAAAGATATGAAGTAACCAAACTAGGAAAATTTGTATCATCAATGATCTATGGTAGTTAACAGATTATAAGTATTTATGGTCTTACAATTCATCCTAAGTACAGAGTTAGGTATAAATCCAACACTATTTATCTAAGTGTTTTTCAACCTTTAATTCTAGATAAATCTCTTTTACACCAATTTAGGACTGTGAAAGAGTGTGTTGTCCTTATCAAGATAACTCAAGATGATTGCTCTTTCTCCAGAAGTAACCATTAGACGAGGATTGATCTTAGGAATATTTATATGCCTTAACGACATTAAAGTACCATGTTTTAACTTAGTTTCGAGAATGATTATGTGCTTTTTGAGTGTGTTATTACTAAATATGTGTGTAGCATTACTAACTCATCTGATTACCCTATTTTAGGAGTATTTAGAGCCTTGGGAATGTAGATCAAGTGGAAGTAGAAACTAGAATGAGAAGGGAGGAGTTATAGAAAATTTGGCCCTATAACATTAGGGATGATAATGTGATGGCTAGCCCATCACGATTGGAATCACATCGTGATCCCCTATTTATTTTTGTTGGAATTACTTCCAACTTGCAGATTAAATTGGGGAAAATAGTATTTTTCTTGGGCAACTATATAACCCTTAAGGAGGCATTTTTTTGAGTAGTGCAACACTTAGGAGAGAAAACAACAAGTGAAGAAGATATTCAACAACCTAGGGTTAGTTTCTATTCCTCAATACTTGTACTTTCTTGATAAATATGCAATTTGGTGAATTAAGTATGAATTTTCTAGGCTACATACCTTTGTTCTGGGTTATGGCTAGCATATGAAGTATGATATTGGTTGAACATAAACTATTGATTATTTCTCATGATTAGTTGTTCTTACACTTCAGTATTAATATGTTGTAATTGATTGACTGTATCAGAATAAATCTATAGCTCTGAAAGTGCACTAATCGGGGAATTTGACGAGTAGAATATGAGTGTAAGGAGTGAGATTATGTTTGTTGAATCTAAAATTATCTAAATAGTAATTAGAGGACTATAAATCCCTAATTCATAACACCAAGTCCCTGAGGGTTTGATATTCGGCTCGAAAGAGCCACTATATTACTTTTGAGACCACGTACATTTACGTGTGTGCTTGGAAGCCATCAAGTTTTTGGTGTCATTGCTAGGGACTTGGAAATTAGCAAGTCTTTGATTTGTGTTAGATATTTTGTATTGTGCATTGTTAACGACTTGATCTTAGCAGGTTTTATTTTTTCAGGCATTGATTACTGCTAATCTGGTACGGATTAGAGAGTTGGTGGAACCCTTTTAGGAACTAGAACGTATTACACATTAACAACGAATTGAGGCGTTCTCTTATCCAGTTCTACAAGTTCCAATTGATCAACCAACAATTGTAGTGCATGAGGAAATGGTAGCTACAATGACAATCTATGAGGTGGCTATTCCAAGGGCCACAAATACTACCTCTGCTATACAAAAACCCTCACATGGAGGTTGATTTGAGCTAAAGTAGAACATGGTGAAAATTTTTAAACACTAGCGGGTAGTTCACTGGTCTTGCTTATGAGGATCCGCAGCAACACATTAAGAACTTCCTTGAGATCAATGATACTTATATTTTAGAGAAAGTTTTACCAGATAATATAAGACTCACTCTATTTCCATTCTCCTTGCTTGTTGATGCAAAGTGGTGGCTAGCTGTAGAGACACCTAACTCTATTTTTACATGGGAGGAATTTGCAAGTAAGTTCCTAATTCATTTCTTTTAATTCGGGAACACAACAAGGCTAAGGAGTGAAATCCTGAGCTTTAGAAAAAATTCTGGTGAAAATCTCAAACAAGCTTGGGAGAGCTTTAAGGCATTGCTCAGAAATTATCCTTATGATTAGTAGTCTAATGAAGTGCTGTTACATACCTTTATAGAGTCATTGGAACAAAACTCCAAAATATTGTTAGATTCAGAAACAAGGGACAGGCCTTGGAGCGACCATATTATGAGATGTACATTTTATTGAATTGGATTGCCACAGGTAATCCAGATTGGAATGGAGATGTATCAAGAGCCAATGGTAAGAAAAATACAATAGGGGTTATGGAATTAGATGTGGTTACAAAATTATCAGGATAGATTTCATCCCTTCATAACATATTTGCATAAGATTTCGGACAATAAAAACAGCAGGCTGTAATGAATGCAGTCCAATCTCAGGTTGTGAATTGGTGTGAGACATGTGGTGGAGGCGATCATACATCTGACGTATGTAGGGCCAATCCTGATTTGGCTAACTTCATGGGAAAAACACAGAGAGGTGCAAGACAACATGATACGAGCACGAATTGGACCAATTAGGTTATAGCTATGTTGCAAGGCATAGCCGAGAGAATCCAGGGCTTGGGCAATACTGAAGGGCTAAATGGAGCTCAACTGGTAACTGTGTGGACCAACCGGAGCAATCTCAAGTTTGGAAGATAGCTTGGGAAAGATGGAAGACTTCAAGGACTTGAGTTGATGAGACCCAAACTT
>JBDJHY010290217.1:0-10079 GCA_039654485.1 Withania somnifera | reverse complement strand
TAGTGTAGTTTTGGTGGGCCTTTATCACCTAAGGTGTTAAGTATTCTTGTATTAAGAGTGTAGATTTATTAATTTCATTGATGTTAAGAAAATCCCTAGATGGTTTAGTTTTAAACTCCTAAGAAGCCATATAGTGAGTATATTAATAGGCTTGAATGTACTGTGGAAAAATGTATGAATGATTATGGTATGTGTTAGTGACTTATTAATTTGAAGCTTAAGGTTGATTGGTCTAAGGATAAGGAGGACGAGTGTCCTTGTGGATATAGAACATTGAATTTTATGTGTTTGACTAGCAGAATCATCTTACTCTTAGTACCTTGTGCTTCCTTACTATGATTGAATGTGAGAAGAGCATGTGATTAGTCTTAGTATTTTGTATCTATTAGTACCCTTATGACGATCATAGGTTCCAAAGAGAAAGTCATGTTAGGAGAGAAAGTGTAGTGAAAGATGAGTGCTAAATTAGAGAATGTTAGTAGCAGTGTTAATCTAAGAGTATCCTTACCCTTTATATGTATTTTTTTTAGATAACTTCAGATTCGAATGAAGCTTATGCACAAGCCTATAGCTTTCCTATTGTATAAGTCTGAATCAAATAGGTGAGATGTTCAAGTGATGTTAGTAGCTTTTACTTAAGAGGTCCCTATGAGCTTAAGAGGTCCCTATGAGTTCTTACCTTCAGTATGCCTATGTTGAGTGTTTTCCCTCACAGTTTATGCTTTATTGATGACAATACAATTCAATTGATAAGAGTAGCTCCGAGCAGACCCAAAATAATATGTTGAAATTCAGTTCAATTCAAGAAATTATTTTGAGCTCCATGTTAGTTTCACCTCATTCTGGGGTAATAACATGTAGAATTACATGATCCATTGATTTTATTCATGCATGATTTGAGTAGAGTATTAATTCTGAGTTGAGGTGGTAGTACATAAGTCCCTATTTTTGCATTTATCTGTTATTCGACTAGTTGTTGAGGTTAGTTTTTGTATAGCTACACTTATTATAATTGAGTTGAGGTCTAATTAAAGTTGACGTGTTGAGTTATTTTCATTCTTCCTATCATCTCATAGATTAAATTTATAATATAAATATTTTATTCGAGGACGAACGATCCCAATGGGGGGATAATGTAACACCCTTTAATTTGAGCCAGAATTTGAATGTGTTCGTGCTTAAGTATGAATCTTATGAGTTCCCACTTGATCCTAGGTTATAAAATCTATAATGAAGTGTGGAATTGGTGTTTGGTGTGCCTCGAGTTCATGAGAAGTGTTCCGCCTCAGAAAGTTATCTAGAGTTTGCATATGGCTTAATTTGCACCTTGAGCCTTAATGTAAGCCTAAATGGCTTTGTCCCCCTTGTATATGTATGGTGTTTGGTTTGCATGTTTGTGAAGCCTCCGAGAATACTTTTTAATGCAATAAAATTCCTGTTATTTGGAGTAGAAATTTATGACCCTTTCTTTAAGTTCTTATAGTGTCCCGACGATTCCTTGCAATTCTAGCACATGTTGGTTTTTTGAGGGATGAAATAGTGTTGTTTTACATTCCGGAGGCTTTGTAATTATTCGATATCAATCCTATATGTTTACACATTCTTCATATGTTTAGAAACCTCCAAATGCAATGGTATGTAGCTTGATGCAATTGCAAACATGACATGCTTAAAAAAAAAGTGTGCAGAGAAAATTTTCTACGGCCAAACCTGGCACCAACCATGCCGCAGTTGGAACATAACTGTGGCATCCATCGTGACACGTTTAGCACCAGTCTAATGCCAAAATTTGTCCAATTTTTCTTGTTTTTGCAAGGCTATTTCCGATATTTCTCACATCTTAAATAATTAATCCTATGTCATTTTGGGCCAAAAAATATATGTTATCTAAGCCCCAAACACTTATTCCAAATCTTTCTACACTTAATCAAATCAAAGCAAGGTTTTCTCTCAAATTCTGTCAATAAAAAGGCTAGGGTTCTTTTAAAATGTTCATCTTTTAGGAGAAAATTCATCAACTTTCCTCCATCAAAGTTCTTCAATTGAGGTATGTGGCATTTCAACAAGGACTCCTTTTATCCTTGTGCCCTTAAAACCTTATATAAAATAATATTTGAATACATAAAAGCATACTAAGGTTCTTGATAAATCATATAAATTATGAAATCTTGAAGTAATGATTTAATTGTCATTTTGAGTTAGAATTATAAAGTTTCAAGATGATTATTAAATTATGAACTTTACATGAGTAAGTGATATTATTAAATCAAATTATGAAGTTCATGTTGATTTAATTATGGAATTCATCATGAGTTAGCATATTTTTTATAATTGAAGTAAAAGAATGAAAGAAGCTTTGAGGTATGAATTAATTACAGTTTTCAAGAATTATTTTTTAAAACTTGAATGAGCATAATAGTAACATAATTATTTCACTTTTTACATGATTTTGTGTATGAACATGAAGTGGGTCTAAATTGCCTACTTTTCTAGTTGAGCCTAATGAAGAGTAGCTTTGAAAGTATGAATTACGTAATGATTTGAAGTTTATCCTTGAAATTTGATATAAGAACTCAAATGTCATAATTATTAACTTATGAGTTAGTATGATTTTGAAAGTTGATGTGAAAGCATGAAAGAAGTCTCGAAGTCTGAAATTAATAT
Organism: Withania somnifera; assembly: GCA_039654485.1. Classification (NCBI taxonomy): domain Eukaryota; kingdom Viridiplantae; phylum Streptophyta; class Magnoliopsida; order Solanales; family Solanaceae; genus Withania; species Withania somnifera. The sequence goes on along the minus strand of JBDJHY010290217.1, from coordinate 7,415 downwards.
GTTTTTTCAAAGTTTATTTTAAAACCTGAGATGATTATTGAAAGATTCAAGATTGATGATTTTTACATGGTTTTAAACTCATTTATGAAGCATGTTTAAATTGAACAGTTTAGGCTAATTAGGCCCAATTAAAGAAAATTATTAATGTTTTACTTAATAGTATAAGCTGAGAAGAAGAAGTTAATGAAGAATCTAATTTGACTAAATTTTCCTATTATTACTACATTGAGAGTTGTAGCCAGATGTGTTCATAATTGATTAAATTGGAAGTTATAATCAAACGAGTCCAAATTTGATTATATTGATAGTTGTAGTCAGAAAAGTCTGGGTTTGGTTAGTTAGTTTCGTTCGAGAATATTTCACTAGTCGAGTTGAGTTAATGAAGTTGAAAGAGAAATATATTTATTTTATGGGAGGAGTATTAGCTCTAAGAGGGTGGGACAAGTCCTGCATACCTGAAACATGTGTAGCCTAAAGTAGGGATATATATCTTTATATAATTAGCCCAGTAAGTGTGCCTTTGTAGACTAGTTGGATCTACTAGGTGAAGCGAGGTTCATACCCTTTAGAAAGGTATGAAGGCCCCTCTACATGGAAAAAATTAAGACTTTATCTATATGCTTTGAGGTGTGCCAGTTATACAAACTTCCAAAGAGAAGCTAAAATGATGTTTGAAGAGAAGTAAAATTGATAGTTTTGAGGTAAAGAAGAGAAGCTATTTTTAACTAAGTATTTATATTTTGTTAAAAACTAATGACGATGAGATATTTAAATGAATTTATTTTTAATCTTGAGATTTTAAATCTTTTTAATTGTTTACATTATAAATTGATAAATTGCTTAATGGAGTCAAATTTTAAAGTTGAAGCTTTTTGAATTAATATCTAAAGGTCAAACTTTTTAACTGATATTAATTGTAAATGCATATTTATTGCTTTATTAAATTTGAATAATTAAATGGAGCATATTATAATTGTTCATACATTGCATAGACATGAGTTATTTGTTGTCATAGCCTATTGCATCTGCTCACATGCTTAGTATATTTCATGTGTTGAGCCCATACTTTTTATATTACTATAAACTTGTATAGATCCTTCTAACCTTCCATACGTTTGTGGTTGATTGGATTTGCACTCGTTGAGATTAGAAGATTGGTGAGTCCTTATTATCTCGAGGCTAAGATGATAGTTTTCTTTTATTCTTTTGTTTTGAGTAGAGATAGACTGATAGAGATGTTCTTTATCTTATTATTGTAAGGCTAGCTAGGGATAATATCATAGTAGTTAAACATCTAGTGTATAGTGGCATTCATACAGATGTTGAGTTAGAGTCGAATATTGAGCTTTTATTTATTAATTTACTTATCTATTGAATGATGTGAGGTCCACTACTACTTATTCACTAGTCATTTCTTCCGCTGAGTGATGCGAGTAGAGTTATGTCTGGTCCAAGTGATTCGTCCGAGGATATTGGGTAACTTAGTGGCTAAGGATGCTGGTTACACCTAGATGTGACTCGGAGGCGTGACAGTAGAGCTACTCTTTCTTTTGTTTCCCTGTAAGTTGCTAGATAGTTTAGTGTAAATCTTGATATTTTATCCGAGTTGTTCTTGGTTTCTACACCTGTTGGTGATCCTGTTCTAGCTGAGAGAGTCTACCATAGTTTTCCTATTTTTAATTTAGAGATGGTTGTTCATCTTGATTTGTATGAGTTAGATATGGTAGAATTTGTTATTATTATAGGCATGGATTGGATACATTCGTGTCATACTATTGTTGAATGTAGGACTAGGGTTGTCTACTTCCAGTTTCCTAATAGACCTTTCCTTGAGTGGGAGGGTAGTAGAGTTATTCCTAAGAGAGGTTTATTTCCTACATAAAGGCTAGAAAGATGATTTATAAGGGGTGTCTTTATCATTTGGTTCATGCTCAGGACTTTAAATCTGAGACTCCAGATATCCAGTATGTTCTTAAACTATGTTCCTAGAGTTTAAGAGTTCCTTGATCCATTTTCTAAGGATATGCCTAGATTACCTATGGATAGAGAGAAAGGATTTTGGCATAGATCTTGTTCCAAGCACTTAGTCTATTTCCATTCCACCATATTAGGATGGCACCAGCTGATCTTAGAGAGTTGAAGGACTAGTTAGACGATATTTTAGATAAGGGGCTTATCCATCCGAGTGTGTCTCCTTAGGGTGATCCTGTCTTTTTCGTGCACAAGAAAGACGGTTCCCTCCATATGTTCATTAATTATCATTAGTTGAACAAAGTCACAATCAAGAATAAGCATCCTATTTTTAGGATTTATGACTTGTTTGATCAGCTGTAAGGTGCTATCCATTTTATAAGATTGATCTTCATTCTCAGCTTAAGGCTAGAGAGTGATATATTTTGAAGATAGATGTTTGTACTTATTATGGCCATTTTAAGCTTGTGGTCATATTTTTTGGATTAACTAATGTTCCTGCAACTTTCATGGACATCATGAACATGGTTTCCAAGACCTACTTAGACTTGTTTGTGAATGTCTTTATTGATGCTAATTTGGTTTATTCCATATGTAAGGAGGAGCATGCTTACCATCTTCGAGTTGTTGTTTAGACCCTTAGAGAGCATCATGTTTATGATAAGTTTTCTAAGTATGAGTTTTGGCTTTTGTTAGTTTTCTTCCTTGGTCATATCATTTCAAGCGAGGGTATTCGGGTAGATTCCCAAAATATTGATCCTAGACCTACCTCTCCGTCAGATATTTATATTTTTTTGAGTTTCTAGGAATTATCATAGATTTTTTTAGGTATTATTTTCTATAGATGATCACTTGACCTTTTTGACTCAGATGAAAGTGAAGTTTGAGTGGTCTGATGCTTGTGACAAGAGTTTTCAGCATTTGAAGTCTAGGTTGACATCTTCTTCGGTGTTGACTTTGCCTAATAGTTCTGATGGTTGTGTTATGTATTGTGATTCTTTGAGAGTTGGTCTTGGTTTGATGAAGCATAGTAAGATTGTGGCTTATGCTTCTATAAAACTTAAAACTCATAAGAGGAATTATCCTACCCATGATCTTGAGATTATAGTTGTCTTGTTTTCTAATCATGTCTTTGATTAGAAGATATAAATCTTCGTCAGAGAAGGTGCCTTGAGTTGTTGAAAGATTATGACATGACAGTCTTGTACCATTCTGACAAGGATAATATCGTGGATGATGCCATTAGTAGGTTGTCATTGGGGAGCTTGTCGCATGTTAATAGAGATAAGGAGTTAGATATATAGGTACATAGGCATACACACCTTGGGGTTAGACTAATTGATACAGATGATGGTGGTATGCTTGTTCAGAATACTTTTGAGTCATCTCTTATTGTTGAGGTGGAGGAGAAGAAAGATAGTGATCCAATTATTATTATGATAAAAATAGTCCATAAATATAAGGTGCAGGTTTTGTCCAAATGGGAAGATGGGGTTCTTCGTTATCAAGATCTCTAGTGTATTCAAATAGTTGATGAGTTGAGAGAAAGGACTATGTCAGAGGTTCATAGTTCTTGGTATTTTGTTCATCCTGCGCTACTAAGATGTATAGAGACCTCAGAGAGGTGTATTGTTGGGGGGTTTGAAGAAGGACATAGCATATTTTGTAGCTAAGTGTCCTAATTTTCAGCAATTGAAGGTAGATCACCAAATACTAGCAAGTGAGATGCAACAGTTTGAGATTCCAACGTGGAAGTGGGAGGTGATTAATATGGATTTTGTAACCGGTTTACCATAAGCCCAGAGGTATGATTCCATATGGGAGATCGTAGACCAAATTACTATATATGCTCACTTCCTACCTGTTCACACTAGTTATTCAGTAGAGCAGTATGGTAGGATGTACTTAATGGAGATTGTTTGTATATATGGTGTACCTCTTTCTATTATATAATATTGTTGCCCGCATTTTACATCTCAATTTTGGAAATCATTTCAGAGGGGTCTGGGTATGCAAGTTCAGTTGAGCACCGCATTTCATAAGCATAGAGATAGCCTGGCTAAGAGGACTATTCAGACTTCGGAGGATATGCTAAGGCATATGAAATTAATTTCAAGGGTAAGTTGGTTGAGCACCAACCTTTAATTGAGTTTACATACAACAACAACTACCATTCGAGTATTCAAATGGCTCTATTTGAGGCTTTGTATGGGATATAGTGCGAGTCTCCAATTGGTTGTTTTGAGGTTGGTGAGGTAGATGTAGTAGGTCTAGAGTTTATTATTAATTCTACAAAGAAAGTTTAGACTACTCAAGAGAGGTGGAGGACAATGTAAAGTAAGAAGAAGTCCTATGCAGATATGAGGAGGAGGGAGTTAGATTTTTGTATGGGTGACTGGGTATTAAAGGTGTATCCTTTGAAAGGATTCATAAGATTTGGCAAAAAAGGCAAGTTTAGTACGAGGTACATTGGACCTTATTAGATTGTGAGGAGGGTAGTCAAGGTTTCCTATAAGTTATATATTTTATTAGTATTAGCAGCGGTTCACCCTATGTTTTATGTCTCTTTACTGAGAAAATGCATAAATGTTCCATCTTTGATTATGCCAGTCGAGGATATCAGCATTCATGATAGTCTGACCTCTGGGGAGATCCCCATTAAAATTCTTGACAAATAGGTTTGTCGACTGAGAAACAAAGCGATAGTGACAGTTAAGGTTCTTTGGAAGAACCAAGAAGTTGAGGAAGACACATGGGAGGCAGAGGTCGATATGATGAGTGGATATCCACATTTGTTCCCTTCTAGTTGCATTCCTTCTTGAGGTAATAACCTCTCTATTCATATTGTGGCTCTTTTAGTTCATGATCATGTAGCATGTATCATAGCATGAGTGTATTCCATCATGAGTTTAGTAGAGTATTGATGTTGAGTTGAGGTAGTATTACATTATTCCCTATTTGTACATTTGTGTGCTATTTAACAGGTTTGATGTTGAGGTCAGTTCTTGCAGTTTTGGTGTTTATAAAATGAGTTGGTAGCATATTCAGAGTTATTTTGATTAAATAAAGTCATTGGATATCATACTTATGTATGCTTCAGTCGGTTGGTCATTTTCAGCATATGAGTTCCCTCTATTCTAGATGTTGTCTTTATTCGAGGACGAATGATCCCAAGGGGGAGATAATGTAACATATTGAATCTTATTACTTGCTTATAATATACTAAAATAAGTGTGATATGAGTTATTGAAGTGATAATAGGTCATAAACAACTTGTAAAACAAAGTTGAGTTCAAAGCTCTTTCCAAAAAAGGTTTAGTTTTGATGTTACTTCGTGATTAGGTCAACTATAAACGACCATATAATTTGATTGATAATGAGTTATGTAACCCATTACCTATCCTCGTAAAGATATTTGGGTTTATTTTCCAATGCAATAAATTGTGTGTCATTTGGAATTTGAAGTAATACGTTATGGTATTTTACTAGAGACTTTCCAGTAGTGAAATGTTCCCAGGTGCATAGTACGACTCAAGGTTCCCCACAGTATGACTCATGATCCTGGTAAGACTCATACTGAGAGTTATGGTTTCGGACCCGAAGCTTCGCAAAGTTTTTTTAAGGGTCCACAAGATCCAACTATGACCCGCACTTATAATTCTTACTGTTAAAAGTCAAAACCAAAATTTTGGCCCCATAAGTACGAAACCCACCACGAGTCATGGAGTTTAAGACCATGAATATTGACCCGTGGTATAGGGGATGACTTTCCAGTGAGATTTTCTCAAAGTATGACTCAAGGAGAAGCACTCCATTAGTCGTACAGTGCTACTCCACGACTAGTAGAGTGGTGCCAACATTTCCTAGTACATCGAATGAGGGTTATTTTAGGAATATTATTTGAATTTTTGGGATAAAAAATATGTTTTGTCTTATACAAATTAAAATATAAATACCCTAAACCCTAGATTCATTAATATCTTTGGCTAAATCAAATCAAGCAAAGGTTTTCTTCCAACTTCTCCAAAGAGGCAAGAACTAGGGGTTTTAAAGAGACTTCACTGTAGAAGCTTGATAGTTGATTTTTCACCATAAAATTATTACTTCTAATCAAGTACGTAGGTCAAAAAGGACTCCTTTCATCCTTGTTCCCAAAACCCCTTTTCTAAATAAGGTTTTGAAGATGTAGAAGTGTTGTCTCCCTATCACACACAAGTGTACGTGGTCGTACAAGTAATATAGTGGTATTTTTCGAGCCAAATGTCGAACCCATAGGGACTTGGAATTGTGAATTAGTTTCTCTAAGTGATTCGTATAAGGAAATAACATATAGTGCAATTTGATAGAACAAGCTAAGAGTTTGGAGATTTGTATAAGTCTAAATTAACTAAGAGGAGAGAAGTGAGACTTGGGGCAAAACAAACAAGCAAGATCAATATGAGTAACTGTTCCAGGGCTATGGCATTACAAACACACGTATATAGACTTGACTTTGAAAAAAACACTTGTTCCATTGATTGTTCATTAAGGGGGTGAAGTTATGACTAGGGATTGATAGTCCTCTAGTCACCAATTACTTAAGCCCCAACTACTCTGATTGGCATGTGTTGTTTAACTCTCACAAAGGAATTATCGCTTTCTTTCCCATCTTTACCAAGAAAAGCACTAATTACACGATAATGACTTAGTCACTAGTTATGTTGTTAATCTCAAATTAAGGTCACAAACATAAGCATACTCCTACTACTCCCAATCACCTAAAAGATTATTGGATTCAATAAACCTAGCAAGCCTAAAGTTAATTCTAATAGCGGCAACAATTAGAAACGTAATTATTATAGAGTAGAAGAACAATCAATTATATGAAAGAAATACTTTATATCAAATCATATCCATACACGGTGTGCAAACCATAAAACCCAGAACAAGGGTGTTTATCCAATACAACACATATTCAATTTAAACAATATCGTATGAGAATTGAATGGGAAGATTTACCCTATATTGCTAGTATATGTCTCTTGACTTGTGGTGTTTACTCCCCAAGTGCTACATCTTCCTCTTCAATATGATAGAAAATCCTCTTTATAAGAGTAATAATAATGATGATCCCCAAAAACTGCCTCAAAACGCCTCTTAAGGCTTACATGGGTTCTTGGGTGAGAAGACAAAATTGCCTCTATTAAACCAATTTAGAAAAGGCTTTCTGGTGTCGTCAAAACAAAAGGGATCATGATAGAGATGACGTCATGATCCCTATCGTGATGGACCCTTCATCACTACGTGATCACTATTGTGATGAGGGTAATATTTCTGCACTCTAGCCTGCTCCTGATGGCTTGCTTTCCCGTTTTCTCTATATCATCCAAATTCTTAATTACCCTGTAAATATGCTAATCATATTGGTTAGTGGTGCTTACACATAATAACTACCAAAACATACA